>CABFVX010000198.1:297569-321579 GCA_902151425.1 Timema shepardi | reverse complement strand
GGGGCGGGGAGGCATGCATGTGTGTATGTGGGGTGGGGGTTGCGTGCATCTGTGTTTTGTGTGTATGTGTGATGAATTGGGGGAAATTCGATCATCCAAAATTAGACTTCAATATAAATTATTAGATATTTGAAAGTTTAGAAGTAAGGAAACTATTCACAATAGTTTTGTTTCTTCTCATATTGGTGAAACAAATTACATGACGAAAGGAAAATCAGGGTAATCGAAAACGAGGTGCTTAGGAAGCTATTTGACCCAAAAAGGGAGTAAGATATTATGGAGTAGAATAAGTTACATACCCTGTACTTATCGCAATACATTGTTATGATAATCAAGTGTTGTAGAATAAGGTTGGCAGGACATGCAACACGAATGGAAGAATTTGGAACCGTGTTCAAAACATTGAGTGGCAAAGCCAATGGGAAGAGACCATTGAGAAGACCTAGACGCAGATGGGAGGATAACATTAAAATGGCCCTGATAAAGATAGGGTGTAATGAGGTGGACTGGATAGAACTGGCTTGAGATAGGGAAATGGTGTAATGAGATGAACTGGATAGAACTAGCTCAAGATAGGGATAGGATGTAATGATGTCGACTGGATATAACCAGCTCAGGATAGAGATAGGTGGGGTAATCTTGTAAGCGCAGCTATGAACTTTCAAGTTCCTAATGCCATAGAGTAATTAAGTAAGCAAGTAGGTAATATTGATGAGGCACGCTTTTTGTAATAAAATATAAACCCATTCATTATTCCCAAATATCTAACTTTTAATTAAAGATACTGGTGATGTTTGAAGCACGGATAATTTAGTTAACCCGGTGTATTTTCTATCCGATCCTCAAACCTGTGCGTCAGGGGAAGTTTTACCTGATTGATACGGATGCTTTCTTCAGGCAAATTGGGGTGTATTAATTTGTAATTAAATCTCCTAATCATGTTTGCCTAGACTAGATAGTTCCTCTTTATAGTACACAAAGAACTGTTATGCAGTATTAAAACATGAAACACCAACCTCGTACTCTTTTCCTATTTGTAAGAATCTTTCGGAGAATATAAAAAATTGAGCATATAGTAGCTAGCTCTGAAAAAATTGCAAATACTTAAATTCCAGATATCAAAATGCATATAATATTTTTAAATGAATGGTGAATAACACGTTTTTTAATGAATAGATACATAAAATTAAACCTCACTTCTGTTTTCATAGCAAGAAAATACAAAAATGCTTGCGGTCAGCGTTAGTATTATTTTATAGTAATTGGTATTATTTATCAAAAGTGACAGCTGCAAATCACATGACTGTGCATTTGAGTATGTGAAAGTAGATTTAATTGTTCTTCTATCTGTCAGAAAATTGGTCTTTAATTTTGTGAAATCCTAAAAGGTTATTTCAATGGCGTGTCAACTAAAGCTCACCTTTTCATTTATATGTGATATATTGACGCGACCCATTATTAATTTGCTCCCTATCAAATCCACACTTAGGGCCAGTTTCATAGTCAAATTTAGTACGCCTCAAGTGCGGCGCTACACTAAGTACATGACGACACCTACCTAAACCAGAATGGAATGGGCCAATTTCCTATGCGAGAACGGCCCATTCCATTTTGGTCTAGATAGGTGTCGTCTTGTATTTAGTGTAGCGCCGCACTTGAGGCGTACTAAATTTTACTATGAATCTGGCCCTTACTTTTACACCTTAGCTTGGTCGGTAATGCGTCTGTTTACTGTGATAAGGGTCCCAAGTTCAATTCCCGTCATGGTCGAAATATTTATCATTAGTGTTTTGTGAGTTTCCCCTTTCACAGTGATTAATTAACTGCCGAGGAGCTGGATGTTGTTTGTGTCTGTTATATATTTAAGTTATTTTATAAGTATTGTGCTGATATAATCAGTTGGTTCAAAAAAGTTCACCCTAAATACCTTGAACAATTTTTTAATTATATCAAGACTTGTCTTCAAAGTACCAAGTTTTAAAGGTAGCGTACTGTACAGTACTTACTAAAACCCTGCTGTACGCCCTTTCACATTGGAAAATTATATCTGTCCATAAATTCGCAAACCCACAAAATAATCTCTATGTAAATGTTATTCATGGGATGTTGTTTCCATGTCCTCTAAATTGAAGAGTGCTATGATGTTTTAATTTTAAATGAAAACGTCATGTTAACATTAAGTTACTTTCTCCTGAAGCCATTTCTCTCTCTCTCTCTCTCTGAGGATATAAATTATCAAAGACAAAAATATTGGGGTAAAAATTACAAACGAGCATCACGAAACGTGGCACTATTTTCTTGGTTGCTGGGTGGTAAATGAAACATAGTAGATGTAATATAAATTTTTTAGGAAAAACAATACAAACTTTTTTTTGTTGGGGGAAACTTATAACATTATACTATTATATATATTATTATTATATAGGTAATGATAATATCTATCAAACGTGATGGTTTAAGATAGCATGATTTGTGGTATGAATGCGTTAAAGTAGATCTAAGGACTTTTATCACACCCGCTTTAGTAACACGAGGGGCTAAATCTTCACTCTTCCTTAGATCGGCCTTTCAATGACGGGGATATCTAGGTTCCAGCCCTGGTCGGGTGTACGGATTTTTTTTTTCTAAATTGTTTTCCCCCACTCCCGTCATGAAAATGCTGGTATACTTCCCTTAAATTCAACCTTCCACATACTTAACACTTTGGCGTAATTCGTACAAGGGCGTATAATAGGACGTGGTGCTAAAATAAACTTTTCTTACTGACAGATAAGGAAGGTTCTTCCTATGATATAAATAACTAGATTTGTCAAGAGACTTATATATTCATAAGCCATATTATCATAAATAAGACCTGAAGATGGTGTAACATATGTAATAACACAAAACATGTCATAGAAGACTAAGATAATATAAAATAAGGAGCAGGAAATAAAAAGATAAATAAACAAGAATTTTAACTGCGTACTAAGTTAAACTTTTAATTTTCAAACTTTACATAATATCACTATTACATCAGTAGCTATAACTTATTTTTATTTAAGGACGTTGCCAAATGTGATGTAATGGCAGGAAAGGTTAGGATTTTCCGTGTTGGTAAATTTACCTTTTATTCAGCAAGTTTTAAAATTATAATATTGAAACAGAAACCATAAATTAGTAAATAGTTCTATAAACAATCCTACAATGCTACAAAGTTACTATTTTTATCTTGAATGTTTTAACGTATTTTTAATAAATCATCTACAACTTAGGCTATTTGGCTTTGTTACGAAAATGGCTTTTAGGAGTCATCCTGGCAGGATGTGGATTAAAAAAGGCCGTGGAAGAATTTGTCTATCTATACTAGTAAACAAGGAAATTTTATTTTTTGAAAAACAATTCCGCCTTTTCAAGGAGCAGGTAGTATAGTGCTTGTGTAAACTCGTCAGAGGAAGAGTGAAAGTGTTATGTATAGATAAACTAGAGGCCTCATGGGGTGAATTACTCATTTTCTTCCCTCTCTTTATATTCCGTACATTGGTGTCTAAGTGCGATAAGTCGTGGACTGCTTAGGTGCGTCAAGTTAAGAAAATAGCTTTGGAATTTATAAGTAAGCAACATCGATAAACATCTACAGCCAAAGTGTTTTTTTTTAGAATGGTACTGTGTCAGAACACATTTTTTGATCATTTAATTATTTTTTATTTTTTAAATGTTTTGCCAAGTTTTTATTTAGTTTGATGTTTGTAATGGTTTTAGTTTATTTTTACAATGTAAGGAGTTGATTACCCGCAAATAAATGGATTACACACATGTAGGGTGATATTGTAAGAGAAACAAGTGCGCCGCGAGATAGAATCGCTTGGCTATTCGTCTTACAGTAATGTAGTGCAAGAAAGTATAAGTTGAATCTATTAAGGGGTATATTTCAAACATTACAGTAATTACTACCATGTTCTCGCCATTAAATGTGGGAGCAATTGAGATCTGACCAAACTATATTATCATACAAAAACTTAAATACTTAAATTATAAAGTGTTTTATTAGAAATAAAGCAAGTATTTAACTTTGATAATAAACAAATTAATTAATTTTTAATCCGTAATTATATGTCATGTGCCGATGAACAGATATTGTTTTGACCCGTCTTTAGAGAGAGTGGTAGTTATATTTGAGTGCACAAATTTTCTCGCAATGATACTAGTATTTTCAAAATCTAGTGTGTCATTGAAATGTCTGCACTTTCCTTCTGTAGAGGGAAATTCAGAGGGAGTTTCTGAAATACCGAACGGGATTCAAACTTGAACTAAGGTGGTAAAGTGAGGATTCAATATTAAAGTTATATTTTAAAACCTAATATTACTGTAGTTGATGCAGTATATTTTTTTTAATTAAATCAATTTAGAAAAATAATTATAGCTAGTAGGAGTTTCTTTACATAATAGTAGAGCTGAATCAAAAGTTGGGGAAGAATGATTTTAAAATTGGAATAAATTTAAAATAAATTAAATTTAAAGTAGTAGTTTCTTTTTTACACAAAAAAATAATAGCGGAAGGAAAACATGATAATATACTGTTGAATTAGATTTAATCTGCTGATGATATAATCTTGTGCTTATACAAGAGACATAAGACACCGTGGTGTTATTAATTAGTATATAATTACAAGTTATTCGCAAGGAATGTGTTTTATGCAACATGGATATATTTAGGAACCTTTCGAAGTTAGCCCAATGAAAACTCGATGAGCATAAACCGGGGGAAAGGCCCAAAAGTAGTGTTTTTAAGCCGCCATCTTAAAGAAAAATGGTAGCCATAGATTTTAATTACTAAAGATGTTAACCGGAAGTCCACATTATATCCATACGAAATTTAAGCACAATCGATATAAAAGTGTTATCATTAAAGAATAACAAACACTAACTCGTCTGTATATATTATTAGGATTATAATAAAAATAGACGATTAATTACTATGGTAGTATCTCAAGTATTCAGGTCTTATAAAAAGGTTATTTTAAAATATAAAAACATATTTTATGGCCAAGATTGAAATTATTTTATTAGTGTTATTTCATAGATGCAAACAATATCTATAGAATTTTGACACCCACAAATCATATGACTTGTATAAATACGTGAAATTAGACCTATTATATCTGTCAAATAAGGCCATTCCTATGAAAATCGGACTATATATCATATTATATAAGCTGCAATAGCCTTGTATTTAGAAAAGGGATTTGAAATACAACAGTAATTTCAATTAATAAAAATATAATTATCTTGAGTATTCAGGTAAATATACGTGTTAAGACCACACATCCGATATTCACATGAAGGAGGAAGTGACAAAACACAGCCCCATCGTTCATCACGACTTGTTTCCGACAGCTGCGTCCCCTCCAGCTTATCAGAGCGTGAGCACGTGACACAGGGGTCAGTTCTGATTGGACGAGCCCTGACAATGAGCAGCCATGTGACCTCCTAAGATCATTCGTCTCTCATAACACGGAAAATGTTTTGATCGGTTTTAAATTTAAAACGTATATTTGTGATAAAACTTTACCAAAAACTATTAGCGATTATTTTGGATGAACCTTGAAAAGTTACAGTTTTATTTTGAATCAAATTTCTTATGAATAAGTTTAGCACTGAGTTTTCAGTTGGTGATCCAAACAATTCGTTATTGGACCATATACTCGTGTGAAGAATTTCATTTATTTGAGCAATACTTTCTCCTTTGATTGTTTGTAGAATATTTCAAGGACTTTGAAGATATTCTAGCAAATTCTAGATCCCTGAGGGTTTCTAGGGAATATGAAAATCTCCATTGTCACTAGGGTTTTTAATAGCCTCTTGAGTCACTGGGGATATCTAGGGTCATTGAATATCTCTTAGAAATTTTAATATTTCTGTATCTCTAGAATTAACTATGGTTTTAGAGGGTGTTTGAAGGTATATTAGAAACCTCGGGGATCTTATGGTTATTTGGAAACGCCCAGGGTTTTAGCGAGTGTCTGGAATATTTTACGATCTCTAAGGACCCCTAGATTTTCTAGGTATCTAGTAGTACCCACACTATTTGCGTGTATCTGGAGTATTTGAATATCTCTTAGGGCTTCTATGGTTTTATGGTTCTTTGATGGTACCTAGGATATCTTAGAACATCTAGAGTACTCGCATTCTATTCTAGATGGTGAAATCAAAGTGATAACTATCAGTTTGTATAGGATTGCTTAGGAACGACTCAACTTTAAGAATAATGAAGAAAATCAATCAAATTTACTTGACTTTTTTTTTTAAATTCAGTTATGTTAATATTCTGAATACATAGTGTCCACTTCCTTCGTGGTGAAATCGAACAAAAGATTTTACTAACTATTATTGGTGGGGTCTAAGAGTGACTATGTTATATTACATTTGATTTAAAAAATTGGTTTTTTTAACTTTATTTAGCATTTCTTGAACAAATTTATGTGTGTAACTTACCTGACTTTGGTTTTTAACCCCTTTACTGTGCTTTTAACTCTAGTGTATTGAATGACTAAACCATTTTAACCTTTTTTTTATCAGCATAATAAAACCCTTAGACACCAAACATTTGAATATTTTACATTAATAAACCACTTAACTATTCTATTATGTGAGGAATGCCAGGCCTCCACCGTGGTTCGGATTCCACGTTAAACTGTAGGTCCTCCATTTCATCTCACAATCACCCTACTATCACCCTACCATTACACATTAGCGTAAGTGCGTATAACCCGAACGGGTAGTAAGACACGGTGCTAATAATAATAATAATAATAACTATTCTATTCTTAGCCTTCACATGAAGTTATAGATGATGATAATAAAAACTGCATTAAATTCAACCAGGCCAACAATTCTGTACTGTTCAACTCCTTGCAAATGAAGTGTCAGTCGAGTTGTGCTTGGTTATGTTTTATTAATTTATTACTGTACGAATGCAAGGAAGCTCTGTCTGACCTCTAATGTGAACATATGTAGTGTATACTGCTCGTAAAAAGTGATCAGACCCACTTTGTGTGAGAGAGAAAGTGAGTTTGTATGTGTAAAAGATGATATGGGTGAGTGTGTTTGAGTAGAGAGAGTATGTGTAGTATGTATGAGTGTTTTAGTGTGTGTGTGTGTTTGTGTGTGTGTTCACGAATGTGTTTGTGTAAGTGCTGGTGTGTATGAGAGATAGAATAGGTGTGTATATGAACGATAGTGTGTGTAAAATGTTTATGAGAGCATGTGTGTAATATAGGGAGTATGTGTACTTATGCGAGTTTTAGAATGTGTGTAAAAATGTTTCTTTGTATGTGTGTGTTAGTATGTGTGCCAGAAAGAATGTGTATGAGTTTATTTTACACGCTAGTATATTTGATAGACCACAGCTATAGGAAGCATTAGCATATTTAAACACTGTGTTAAACCACCATTCATGGTGAGCCTGTGGCGGCTCGTGTATAGGCGCTGCGGAACTGCAGCCCCCCCTCCCCCTCTATTTCCACTTGATATTATAGATAATATTTAATATAATGAGTCCTTTTTTCTTTAATTCTTTATTTATTTTTGTAGTAATATATATATTCCTTAAACTTAATGTCATTACTTCAGTAGCCATCCCCCAGTTTATGAAAAAAGATACAAAAATATTTGTAAGGAACTGTGTGCTTCACAGTGCCAGAAACGTGGTGTTTGACTGCTGTGCGCATGCGCACATAGGAAGAGGGCGGGGAGGAAGGCGAGACTGCCAGGTAGAGAGAGCACTGTTGCTCTCGCAGTACCGGCTCTGGCGTAATGATGGAA
This sequence comes from Timema shepardi, assembly GCA_902151425.1. Classification (NCBI taxonomy): domain Eukaryota; kingdom Metazoa; phylum Arthropoda; class Insecta; order Phasmatodea; family Timematidae; genus Timema; species Timema shepardi. The sequence continues at coordinate 313,776 of CABFVX010000198.1, read as the reverse complement.
GGAAGTTTTTTTTACTCAGCGTGTGCTGTGCTTAAAAACCGTGTACTATATTCTTGAATGTGATAAAGTGTAGAAGAGTGTAGGATTAGATTATTTTTCTGCTTCCAGATATTCTATTTGATTCATTTTTTTTTTCAATTCTTTTATTTAACAGAAATACTAAATGCGGTTGCAGTACTTTCAATGGAGAAACATTTCCTCAATTGTCATCCAGAGATCAAGGAGAAAATTATTGAGCTTTTTGCGCAAATTAAAACAAGAAGAATGGATTTCATTTTTAAATAAATAGATCAATCTTTAACTATAAAAATTTAAGTTAAAGTAAGTAAAAAATGTTTCGTTTTTGTTGTTTTTTTGTTAAGATTTTATCAAGTTCCTGAATAAATTTTCTCTTTATACATCTTCTTTTCCTTTTATAGAATTTTAAAACAAAGGCTAAACATTTTCTGGAGCAACACCCCCACTAATTTTAGCTACAAGCCGCCACTGTGGTGAGCACTATAGTATGTCTTTGTAGGGTTATTTGAAATGCGAAGCAAAGTATAAGACGAAGTAGAAGATAAAAATTTTGATGTTGTCATATAACACAACTTTGGGTGACCTGGTGGTCTAGGGGTAAGGTGTCAGACTTCTATGCTGGCGGCCGGGGTTCAATCCTCGGTCCCGACAAAGATTTATCTGATTACCAAACCCTTCCTTCACCTCTGACAAGACATTTTGTGAATGTGGGGAATGCCAGGTCTCCACCGTGGTTCGGATCCCACGTTAAAATGTAGGTCCTTCATTTCATCTCACAATCACCCTACCATTACACATTAGCGTAAGTGCGTACAACCCGAACGGGTAGTAAGACTTGATAATAATAATAATAATAACACAACTTTCATTAATTTTTTTAATAATTCGTTAGGTGCATCTAGGTAAAGAGAAATATTCAGAGAAAATAAAAACAAGACACGCTATATTATTTAAGGGTGACATATTGGAATGTATCTTGTATTATGTTATAGATGTAATTGAATGTCGATGTTAACATATTGTTTAGTCGCCGTTCTAAAGAAATATATATCTTTTGTCATATTTAGTTAGAAGTTTCGTATCTGTTAACAATGTGTCGAAGTTTTCTTTTCCTTCACAATGTTTCGAAAATATGAGAGTTATTGTGAGTGTTTGAAGTTGAAGCGAAAGAAATTTGATCTTTGACGTCCACGTTTTGAACCTTCAAACAAAGCTGAAATATTTTATACGCTGATATCTGTGATGGACCACAGCTGTTTCAGGCATTATAGCACGTTTTAAACACTTGTATTACGTGAGACTCTGCTAGAATCTTAATGAGAAGCCGTACGCCAGACTTGACGTTCTATAAATCATAGACCCAGAAGTGTGAGGGGTTACGGGAAGGAGGGGGTGGTGGAGAAATAGCCCAACACGTGGTTGTGTTGGACGCCACGTCACACTTTCTTTTTTTTTTATTCCTCTCTTGGTTTTATTTTCCTCCCTGAAGATTTCATTGAAGCGTTTGGGAAAACAAGGTTCCATGTACACGAGTTTTATTTATCGACCGTTCTTAGTGTCGAATAATTGTTAGTTACTACTTACTTCAGTTCCAGGACTAGAGAACCCAGATGGGTTTAAAATGTTTTATTGTTTGTGTATGCATGTGTTATATTACCAGATTAGTGTTTGTTTATTGGCGAATAATTAGTCCTTATGTTAAAGATTGTTTGTAGATTGAAAGATAATTATTTTTACTACCCATGTTGTTGTGGGTTTATTTGTGAGTGGGTAGTCTTTGTAAAATATTGTTTGTAGATCGAAATTTGATTGTTTATACTACCCAGGCTGTTGTGGGTTTATTTGTGAGTGTTTAGGCTTTGTTAAATATTGTTTGTGGATCGAAATTTGATTGTTTTTACTACCCATGTTGTTGTGGGTTTATTTGTGAGTGGGTAGTCTTTGTAAAATATTGTTTGTAGATCGAAATATAATTGTTTATACTACCCAGGCTGTTGTGGGTTTATTTGTGAGTGTTTAGGCTTTGTTAAATATTGTTTGTAGATCGAAATTTGATTGTTTTTACTACCCATGTTGTTGTGGGTTTATTTGTGAGTGGGTAGTCTTTGTAAAATATTGTTTGTAGATCGAAATATGATTGTTTATACTACCCATGTTGTTGTGGGTTTATTTGTGAGTGTTTAGTCTTTGTAAAATATTGTTTGTAGATCGAAATATGATTGTTTATACTACCCAGGCTGTTGTGGGTTTATTTGTGTGTTTTTAGGCTTTGTTAATTATTGTTTGTAGATCGAAATATGATTGTTTATAATACCCAGGTTGTTGTGGGTTTATTTGTGAGTCTTTAGGCTTTGTAAAATATTGTTTGTAGATCGAAATTTGATTGTTTTTACTACCCATGTTGTTGTGGGTTTATTTGTGAGTGGGTAGTCTTTGTAAAATATTGTTTGTAGATCGAAATATGATTGTTTATACTACCCATGTTGTTGTGGGTTTATTTGTGAGTGTTTAGTCTTTGTAAAATATTGTTTGTAGATCGAAATATGATTGTTTATACTACCCAGGCTGTTGTGGGTTTATTTGTGTGTTTTTAGGCTTTGTTAATTATTGTTTGTAGATCGAAATATGATTGTTTATAATACCCAGGTTGTTGTGGGTTTATTTGTGAGTCTTTAGGCTTTGTAAAATATTGTTTGTAGATCGAAATTTGATTGTTTTTACTACCCATGTTGTTGTGGGTTTATTTGTGAGTGGGTAGTCTTTGTAAAATATTGTTTGTAGATCGAAATATGATTGTTTATACTACCCATGTTGTTGTGGGTTTATTTGTGAGTGTTTAGTCTTTGTAAAATATTGTTTGTAGATCGAAATATGATTGTTTATACTACCCAGGCTGTTGTGGGTTTATTTGTGTGTTTTTAGGCTTTGTTAATTATTGTTTGTAGATCGAAATATGATTGTTTATAATACCCAGGTTGTTGTGGGTTTATTTGTGAGTCTTTAGGCTTTGTAAAATATTGTTTGTAGATCGAAATTTGATTGTTTTTACTACCCATGTTGTTGTGGGTTTATTTGTGAGTGGGTAGTCTTTGTAAAATATTGTTTGTAGATCGAAATATGATTGTTTATACTACCCAGGCTGTTGTGGGTTTATTTGTGTGTTTTTAGGCTTTGTTAATTATTGTTTGTAGATCGAAATATGATTGTTTATAATACCCAGGTTGTTGTGGGTTTATTTGTGAGTCTTTAGGCTTTGTAAAATATTGTTTGTAGATCGAAATTTGATTGTTTTTACTACCCATGTTGTTGTGGGTTTATTTGTGAGTGGGTAGTCTTTGTAAAATATTGTTTGTAGATCGAAATATGATTGTTTATACTACCCATGTTGTTGTGGGTTCATTTGTGAGTGGGTAGTCTTTGTAAAATATTGTTTGTAGATCGAAATATGATTGTTTGTATTACCCAAGCTGTTGTGGTTTTTTTTTGTGAGTTAGTAGTTTTAGTTCATTTAAGTTTATAGATTGAATTTTTATGTGTTGTGTTACACAGATTATTATTTTGACAGATACGATCAATACCTATAAAATAAAACAGAATATAATAAAATATTATTTCCCGCCTCGGTGGCGTAGTTGGCTAACGCGCTAGTCGTGTTGAGATCTACTGCTGAGGACGGGCATATCGAGGTTCGAATCTCGTTCGGGTGAACTGGGAGGGGTTTTCCCTAAATGGTTTTACACTCTCCCTCCATGCAAATGCGAATTCACTTCCTCTTATTACACTTTTCCAATTCCGGATCCATTAGCGTAATTAGTACTTATAGCGTATAGCCCGAATGGGTAGTAAGACGTGGTGCTAAATAAAAATAAAAAATTAATGCTGAACTCAATAAAAGTTAGTATTTTCTAAAAGTTATTTCTGACCATAATGTTATCAAACCATCCTCATCATTGCGCTAGTAGTTCGAATTTATAGATGACTCGGATGAGTAGTAGGACTCTGTACAAAAAAAAACCCACCAATTTCATAGATAAATAGTTGCTAAACTCTACTAACCATTTTGGCTCACGTGACGTAGCTTTTTGATTGATGTACCTTGGTTTAGGCATCCCTGCGCTAGAGCTACTGGCGGCAAAGTTAATCAGCGTCGATGATTAATAAGCGGGGTACACAAAGGAGTCGTTTTATAAATTCCACGATAGGCGAGAACATATGACTACCATTTGGTCCCGTCGTTTAGTGATCTGTGGAGCGATTTATCTACCTCAGTGAGACAATCATCTCCCGTACCGCAAACGGACAGAGAGAAAAAAACACCACACACACTTACATTTAAAAGAATCTGTGTATTAGGGAAGGGCGCGTCCAATTAAAGTCAGTGATGAAGTGGGACTAGTTTTTTTTTAAATCTAGACAAGTCTGCTTGAACTCAACCTGATTTATCATAATCTTACTAGTTGCAGCAGCGACAGCTTTAGTGTTTCTTCTTCTTTTTTTCATCTTCACGCAAATGATTTAGCGCCATCTTAGGATAACTTGCGGTTTTATTTTAGCGAGTGGAAAGAAGAATATATTTATCCCTCAGCCTTTCATAAACTAAAGAAAGAATAATATTTTTTTTTAGCACCGCGTCTTACTAACCGTTCGCGTTATACGCTTTAAGTACTATTATTATTATTAGCACCGCGTCTTACTACCCGTTCGGGTTATACGCACTTTAAGTACTAATTACGCTAATCGATTAGGAATTGGGAAGGTTGAATTAGAGGAAGTGAACCTGCATTTGCGTGGAGGGAGAGTGGAAAACCATTTAGGTAAAGCCTCCCACAGTTAACACGACCGAGATTCGAACCTCGATCTCCCCATCCTCAGCAGTCGAGCTCAGCACGACAAGCGCGTTAGCCAACTACGCCACCGAGGCGGGTTACAAAAAGAACATGATTGCAGAAGGTTCTCTTGAAATATTTAAACTAGCTCATCTATCAAATATATTTTAGCTAAGGGTTCCGTGTTTGATTCTACGGTATGATCGAAAAATGTATCATTGGTGAAATGTGGGTTTCCCCTTTCACAGTGATGAATTAACGGCCTGGGCGCTGGGTGTTGTGTCTGTTCTAATTAGTTTATAGGTCGCTTCAGAAAGTCCACGTTAAATAACTCAAATATAAAAGTAAATTTTATTTAGTATCAAATATATGAGCGTAAATCAGATGTAATATGATGATTAGTTGCAAATTTTTAACCGTTGGATATATCAATCCAGAATGGAGGTACTTCCTCTCATGTTTATAATCAAAATAATTCTAAACATTAAGGTGAGATGTTGATGTATATAAAAATCATTCTATATAGATAACTCCACAAAAAGGACACATATCAAAGCTCGCCAAATTATATCGATGTTTTTTATGTCGTCATTCTTGCACTAGATTGAACTTTTGATGATATGGGAGATCAGGGTTCGAACCCCGTTCAGGTGTGCAAAAAAGTGTTTTTACATAAATGGTTTGAGTGAGTCTCCACGAAAATTCGAGTATCCTACACCTCTTATAAATTTATTTCCAAACTATTGGTGTAAATGTGTGCATATATATCGACTTTTGACTAGCACTTTGGTTAAGGAAACCGAAAATCAAATAAGAATTGTGTATTTTTTAAGGTACACAAGGGCTATTATCACCTAACAAAGTTCTTATAAAAACATATTATATGATAAATTTACGTTCTCTTTCAAAACCTCTAAAAGACGAGCCATTTTATTATTCACTAAAGTTACAACATTTAAATAACATAATTATTAAGTCTTTATATTACACAAGTCAAACGGAAACCAATTTAAATCATTTATTGGAAATCTACTTTTGAATCGCGACACTTGATGAATTCTGTTTTAGTTGTTTGATTTCTTTAAAGGAGGGATGAAAAAAAAGTAAAGTTCCAAGAAAAATGTAAGCTGCATAAATCAATAATTATTTTATTATTATTATTATTATTATTATTATTATTATTATTATTATTATTATTTAGCACCGCGTCTTACTACCCGTTCGGGTTATACATTACTAATTACTAAGTACTAATTACGCTAATGGATTAGGAATTGGGAATATTTGAATTAGAGGAAGTGGACCCGCATTGGCGTGGAGGGAGAGTGGAAAACCATTTAGGAACCCCCCACCTCCCCCCCAGTTCACCTGACCGAGATTCGAACCTCAATATCCCCGTCCCCAGCAGCCAAGCTTAACACGACTAGCGCGTTAGCCAACTACGCCACCGAGGCGGGTAATTATTTTATTGACTATTCAAATGTTTTAGCTAGTATAACCTAATGTGAGATATAAGCAGGTGTTTCAGTGATGACGTGCCATTTTCGATATAATTGTCTTGAAATAATTTATTGTTTCGGTGGCTACATTGTCTAATGCGCTTCCCTCGTGTTGGACTAAGCTACCGATGATGGGGAGATCAAGGTTCGATTCTAGGTCGGGTGTACTGAGGGTTTTATTTCTCCAAAATTGCTTTCCACTCTCCCTTCACGCAAATGCGGTTACAGTTCCTCTCGATATTACCTTCCTAAATTTTTCATCCATCACTGTTTCCAGTCTGTGGCCTGAGTCAGTTTTTTATTCAAGCCACAAATTTGTTTTAACTACCGGTTTTCTAGGCCTGACGTAGCTTCATATGCCTTATAATCTAATTATTTAAGACCAAGACAAGCACAACACCCAGTCCTCTACCGTTAATTTATCACTGTGAATAGTAAACCCACATTTTACCAATGATCAATTTTTCGGCCATGCCGGGAATCGAATCCGGAACCCTTAACTCAGTAGACAGATAGGCTACCGACTGAGCTAAGGTGTCGGGCTTACTTTCCTAATACTTAAAACCATTAGCGTAATTAGTACGTAAGTGTATAACCCGAACGGGTAGTAAGATGCGGCGCTAAAAAAAACTAGGATAAATTGAATACACAAAAGTGTTTAAAATAATGTTAAAGAGAATAAAAGATTCAACCCCGGTAATAAACCATTATAACAAAGAATGGGATGATATATTTCAATATCACTTAATAAACAGTCTAGCATTGTAAGGAATTGCGTTGATAATTCTTAAAATAAGTCTCAAAATATGTATATTTTTTAAATAACAAATAAAATGAATCTTATCTGCTGAATCGATATGTTATCCATTACAGTAAACTATATGCTATATAAGAGGTCAATGTGAAATAAGCATATAACCTTGGTTTGGGCAGGTTGAGAGGATGAGTGTGGATCGAGTGACGAAGAAAATATATGAAGGTAGAGTGTGTGGATCAAAAGTAAGGGATAGGCCAAGTAAGACGTGGCTAAATGTTGTAGATGAATGTCTGAAAAATAGAAAAATTAAAGAGTTTAAAGAATAAATGAGCATATACGACTCGGTGTATGGATGTTGTTGAAGAGAAGGGAGTAGGCAAGGATAGGAAAGTGCGGAGAAAGTTAGTGAGGATGGACTACGTGCGGGGATGTTTTTTGAGCTACATACACAGTTTCTTGCTTACCCCGTAAGGGACCGGCTTGATTAGGTGTGTATGTGATAGTAAGAGAAACTTAATACAGTTTTCTATACTCAAATAATGTAAAAGTGTTTGGATGTTCTTAAAAACCCGGAATAACAGTTTTAATTTTACGATTTTATTGTTAATCAGTTTAATATTCATCCTTTTCTGTTGACAATATTTGTTTAGTGTTTCTTTAATGTATTTTACGTTTGGAAAATGAAAATTGAGTTATTATGAAATGTTATCATTCCAAGGTTGAAGGTAAGAGAGAAAACATCTCATTTCCATATTAACGAGTGAACCAGAATCATTCCAAATTGTCTAAGAATTATAAAAACATAGATATACCTAATTTATCTTCAGTTTACAAGTTTTACTTCACAGGCAATAGTTTTTGATCCTCTTATCTTGTTTTCTTTTGAGTGAAATACTTATACTTTTGTTCACAAATGAAAAAAGGGTTATTTTTTAAAGTCTTATAAAGATTTTCAACTTAAATAAGAAGAGTTTGTGTATGGAAGAACGTTGGTTGATGTTTGGAAATGAATATTTAAATATTTCAAGAAATAATCTCACGAAACAATACGAGACCATATTTTATGTAGTCGCAGTTGAACAGTGGCCCTTTCAAAAACTTATCAAACTTACATAATGATGGTGGGGAAGGGGGGTAAAAAACAAGGTATGTATTAAGTTTTATGTTAGAAGAGTTTTTATCGAAAATAATACATTTGAAAGTTAATGTTTAAAAGTTAGGTAAAAGTTTCTTAAGCAAAAGTTAAACCTAAGTAAGAATTGAATGAAATAATTTTGAACCCGATACAAATAAACTTAATGTTATATTTATTTTTATTTTACGTTCATTTTATCTTACCACCATATCCTGTCTCTCCATCTGATTATACATTAAAGAAAATGTACCGTTGAATGTAACAAATAAAGAGACGGGATGGTAACATATTTCGATCCCCCATTGAATACTTTCGGAACTATACTTTTCGGGCTCTGTTTAAGTAGGGTAAATGTATAGGAATTGTACTCGCAATTTCGAGAAGTGAGATTGAACGTTATTTAGGAACAATAAACTAAGTAGAGCCTGACTAGATTTAAACCCACACTTCCTTATAACTGAAAACCAGACTAGGAAAGACTATAAATATACCTTGATTTTCATGCGGATGGATCTTTGAAGCACCTTTTGGAAATAAACCATATTTTATACTTTACTATTATTATTATTATTATTATTATTATTATTATTATTAGCACCGCGTCTTACTACCCGTTCGGGTTGTACGCACTTACGCTAATGTGTAATGGTAGGGTGATTGTGAGATGAAATGGAGGACCTACAGTTTAACGTGGGATCCGAACCACGGTGGAGGCCTGGCATTCCTCACATTCACAAGATGTCTTGTCAGAGGTGAAGGAAGGGTTTGGTAATCAGATAAATCTGTGCCGTGACCGAGGATTGAACCCTGGCCGCCAGCATAGAAGTCTGACACCTTACCCCTAGACCGCCAGGTCACCATTACTTTACTATCAACAACAGTAACATTTTACTTTATTAATAACGGGTGACCTGATGGTTTAGGGGTAAGGTGTCCCGACTTCTGTGTTGGGGGTCTGGGGTTCAATCCTCAGTCCTGGCACAGATTTATCTGATTGCCAAACTCTTCCTTCACCTCTGACAAGACGTGTATTAACCACAACGTGTGAATGTGTGGAGTGCCAGGCCTCCACCGTGGTTCGGATCCCACGTTAAACTGTAGGTCCTTCATTTTCATCTCACATTCACCCTACCATTACACATTAGCGTAAGTGCGTACAACCCGAACGGGTAGTAAGACGCGGTGCTAATAATAATACTGTATTAATAGTTTTTATTATAAACGTGTCTTATTACTTGTTCATGTTATACTCATATGTGATAATTATTCTAATGGATAAAGATGAAAGAGGAAATATTTTAGAAGTAATCTACCCACATTTGCATGGAAGGATAGTGGGAAACCATTTAGGAATAAACATCCTCAGTACACCAGACCAGGATTCAAATCATGATATCCGCGTCATCAACAGGTCAGTCTAATATGAGAGCGACTCCTTAGACCATTCATCCACTAAAGTGGGCAATAATTGGTGTTATTTTATAGGTATTGATAATATATATATCAAAAGTGACAAGTGCAGGTCACATGACTAATAACATAAATATTATAAAAGAGATCTAGTAAATGTTCTATATGTCTGACTTGTTCAGTTGTAAGAAATTTTGGGTAAATCTTGTCCACTTACCCACTAGTGCGGGTCGACTATTATAAAATAACTCTACAAAGCAAACATGTTTACTGGAATTTATCATCACTTAATTAATATTGCACATCTGGGTTAACTCAATTGTAGCTCAGTTTGTGGAAATATTAGTCAGTATTAATGTAGCGTTGTCCAGAGGACGCCCGAATATATTAATCATATATCCTTTCTGTAGAAGCTCTTTCCATGTTCTGATAAGATGAGGTGATGGTGAAAGTGAGTATGAAGGTTTGGAACTTGCGGAAACACTTAAAACTAACTTAAACTTAATTTAACAAACCCTGGTGACCATTGTGGTAATTACCCTTTATATATATATATATATATAATACCAACGCTCCCATCCGGGAATCAAATCCGGGACCTCAAGGCTAGTAACCAGGTGCACTGACCACTATACAAGGGGGTTGGTTATCATTTAGTTAATTTGATATGTTGACTGTCAAAACGTTTAAAAATTCCCTCTAGATAACATTACACGCAACTCTCAATAACTCGGACCTCGATATCTCGGACTTCTGAGAATTTGAACAAAATTTTCCAAAAGTAAGATTTTATATAGTAGCACACGCCAGCCGCATGTTGGCAGGCTAAACATGTTATAGAAGTAGTGTGTTGATATCGTGGGGCTGGAGATCTTGCAACGCTGTGCTACTATACTACCCCTCCCATCTCACCCCTGCACATACAGTACAGTATATATATATATATATATANCTACAGTTTAACGTGGAGTCCGAACCACGGTGGAGGCCTGGCATTCCCCACATTCACAAGATGTCTTGTCAGAGGTGAAGGAAGGGTTTGGTAATCAGATAAATCTGTGCCGGGACCGAGGATTGAACCCCGGCCGCCACCATAGAAGTCTGACACCTTACCCCTAGACCACCAGCTCACCTATATACTATTACTTTAGATAAAGTATTAGTTTTAATTCTTTAGGCACAACTTTTTTTTCCTCCTCTCTATAAAACGGGCTTTTTTTTTAACTTGTACAGACCTATGCCCCCTTTAGTACGAGTTATTGAGAGTTGACTCTACTTATTGAAAGGTTCAATCTACTTGAAACATTCCCTTTTAAGAAATATATCAGTTTGGTGCTGTCAGACTTTTCATGAAATATTATATACCATCGAGAAACCTTGTGTGGCCTACATTTCATCCAAGGGTGTAACAGCCGCTATAAAAAAAACTGTGTGGTAGTAGGGTGGAGGGTAATGATAGCAATAGGAGGGAGAGGGGGGTGCCACGTGAGCAGCTATGGCCAGCTACACGTGACCTCTCGTATTAATTTGTGACTGTAGAACTCCATCTCTTCAGAAGAAGTGAGTCAGTGGTGCGAAAGAAGACATATTTTGTCAATAGGGGTTGAAATGGTTGATGGGAACGGGGTTGAGGGAGGGAGAAGAGATGAAACCACACTTAATTAAAAAGGACAACTTCGGCTTCAAGAACGGAGCGAAGTGTTGATGGAAGAGGAAAACCACCTCACTCTAATTTTCTTGAGGTCAGTAGGTTTGACACGTGGGGCGAAACAAAACCCTCTTCAAAGTATAGCAGTAGTTCTTAGAGAGATTTAATTGTGTTTGTGTTTTAACCACGGCGTTTTACTATATGTTCTAGTTAAACACGTATGTACCAATTACTCTAATGTATTAGAGAAAAGTAAGATTTATTTTAGAGGAAGTGTGCCCAAATTTGTTTGGAGAGAGAATGGGAAACCGTTTAGGAAAAATCACCCTCAGAAACCTGACCAGGATTCGAACTTTGATCTCTCCGTCATCAGCAGTCCAGGCTAATACGAGATTGACGCTTTAGAGTAGTGTTTATTAAAGTGTGGTCCATGGGCCAATGATGGCTCACAGGAGCCCAAGAAGGCGTATTAATAATAATGAATCAAACTTAATACACATATTTAAAATTAAAAAGAATAAATATGGAAATATCCAGATTATGCTGTATTTCTTTCCTCGGTCAACACAAGACACTCGTTATTATTAAATATTTATAAAAATAATTATTAGTTTTAGAGTGTTAAAAATAAATACTACTAACAACTACTATTCACGTATTCAATGTAATGCTATAATTTTTTTCAACATTTAATTAATGGATTAATTTTTGTCTTGTATTTAAAGTCATAAAATGGAATTGCCTATAAATAAAGTTTTTCCTGCATAACTTTCAACCCCCTCCTCCCTATTCTCAGGGACCCAGTGGTCCCCTAGTGCACATAACTTCCATTTGGTGGTCCCTCAATGCATACAATTTCCATTTGGTGGTCCATCAGTGTGCATAACTTTAATTTGGTGGTCCCTCAATGCGCACAACTTCCATTTGGTGGCCCTCAGTGCGCACAACTTCCATTTGGTGGCCCTCAGTGCGCACAACTTCCATTTGGTGGTCCCTCAATGCGCACAACTTCCATTTGGTGGTCCCTCAATGCGCACAACTTCCATTTGGTAGTTTCTCAATGCGCACAACTTCTATTTGGTAGTTCCTCAGTGCGCACAACTTCTATTTGGTAGTTCCTCAGTGCGCACAATTTCCATTTGGTGGTCCTTCAGTGCGCATAACTTCCATTTGGTAGTCCCTCAGTGCGCACAACTTCCTTTTGGTGGTCCCTCAGTGCGCACAACTTCCATTTGGTGGTCCCTCAGTGCGCACAACTTCCATTTGGTGGTTCCTCAGTGCGCATAACTTCCATTTGGTGGTCCCTCAGTGCGCACAACTTCCATTTGGTGGTCCTTCAGTGCGCATAACTTCCATTTGGTGGTCCCTCAATGCGCACAACTTCCATTTGGTGGTCCCTCAATGCGCACAACTTCCATTTGGTAGTTTCTCAGTGCGCACAACTTCCATTTGGTAGTTTCTCAGTGCGCACAACTTCCATTTGGTAGTTCCTCAGTGCGCACAACTTCCATTTGGTGGTCCCTCAGTGCGCACAACTTCCATTTGGTGGTCCCTCAGTGCGCACAACTTCCTTTTGGTGGTCCCTCAGTGCGCACAACTTCCATTTGGTGGTCCCTCAGTGCGCACAACTTCCATTGGTCCCTCAGTGCGCACAACTTCCTTTTGGTGGTCCCTCAGTGCGCACAACTTCCATTTGGTGGTCCCTCAATGCGCACAACTTCCATTTGGTGGTCCCTCAGTGCGCACAACTTCCATTTGGTGGTCCCTCAGTGTGCATAACTTCCATTTGGTGGTCCCTCAGTGCGCATAACTTCCATTTGGTGGTCCCTCAGTGCGCACAACTTCAATTTGGTGGTCCTTCAGTGCGCATAACTTCCATTTGGTGGTCCCTAAGTGAGCATAACTTCCATTTGGTGGTCCCTCAGTGCGCATAACTTCCATTTGGTGGCCCTCTATAACCAAAACTTTAAGAAACACTGCCTTCGACCATTCGACCACTTAAGTGGGTGAATTATTTACACTTATATTCATATATTGTATATGGTGTCTTACTGCCCGTCTGAGCTATCCACACTTTTAAGTACATCAATGGGGTAAGTATGAGGGAGATATAATAATTTAGATGAAATGTACCCTCGTCTGCGTGAAAGGTGGCGTTAGAAACTTCAGGAGAAAATATCCACCCAGCTCGTACCCCGTTTCTGTTGGTCAGTAACTTATTTAGAATAACTTCCTAGCTATAAGTAAATTATTGATTTAAATGGAGGTCTCAGAAATAGATAGTTGATTGTTATGGTCTTTGGCAAACAGTGATGTTCCTTTTTTTTCTCGCTATATATCTGCTGCATTAAGAGTTTTAATAATAAAAGAACAAGTATGACTCGGTATATGGATGTTATTGAAGTGAAGGAAGTATGCAAGGATAGGGAAGTGTGGAGAAAGTTAGTAAGAATAGATTAAGTACGGGGTTGTTATATTTTAGCTAATTACAGTTTCTTGCTTACCCTGTAAGGGAACGTCGTGGTTAGGTGTACATACGAATATGTATGTATGTATTTATCTCTGTGTGTATGTATGTATGTATGTAAGTATGTATGTATGTGATTTATGTTTGTATGTATGTATGTATGTATGTATGTATGTATGTATGTATGTATGTATGTGTGTATGTATGTATGTATGTATGTATGTAAGTAAGTATGTATGTAGATATGTATGTATGTATATATGTGATGTATGTTTGTATTTATCTTTGTATGTATGTACGTATTTATCAATGTACTTAATTATTTAGACCTATGTATGTATTTAGGCCTATGTATGTATATTATTTAGGCCTATGTATGTATGTATTTAGACCTATGTATGTATTTAGGCCTAAGTATGTATGTATTTAGACCTATGTATGTATTTAGACCTATATATGTATGTACATATGCATGTCTCCAATTTTAACTAAAGGAGAAAGAATGGAAGTCTGTGCGGCGCACCGTACCACTTTATTTTTTGTCCCTTGGGGGGTAGGCTTACATCAAAACGCATCACACGCCCCGGGAATATAGATACCCTCCCATCTAGAAGATGATGGAATCTCTATACACTGTGAGGGAACAGACCTAGAACCAGCCCTTTCCACCAATCTTAATTCACAACGTCAGCTGAAGAAGAAGAACAGGGGGGAGGGGGGAAGAGCGACTAAAGTCGTCGAGTTGCTGGTCGTGGCACGTTTTGGACGATATTACAAACCGATGTTGAGAACTTTTAATTAAGAGAGACGCTGGGTCCATAGCAGAAATGGGAGAGAAAGAGAGAGAGAGAGAGGGGGGACAGATTGAAAGAAGAAAGAAGGGGAAAGACCGATTTCTAATTAGACAGGGACAGTGAAGGAGGGTCCCACCACCGATGAACGTCTTTCTTTTGTTTTGGAACGAGGAGGTTGATATATACATATTCTTTATTTATTTTTTCCCCCTCCTTTAAGTTACTACATATTTGGGCTATACGCCTATATACTAATTAATCTAGTGTGTTAGGTATGATACTCAGCACCACGTCTTACTACCCGTTCGGATTATACGCTTAATATAGAGGAAGTGAACCCGCACTTGCGTGGAGGAAGATAGTCGAAAACCATTTAGGAAGCAAAAAATCACCCCCAGTTCACCCGAACGAGATTCGAACCTTTATCTCCCCGTCCTCGTCAGTCTATCTCAACGTTAAGCCAGCGCGTTAGCTAACTACACCGCCGAGGTGGGGGTTAATTATGAGGAATGTTAAAATTATAGGAAGTGTACTTGTATCTACTTAGAAGTAAAGTGGAAAACTATTTAATAAAAAAAAACCTCACTACACTCGACCGGGATTTAAACCCTGATATTCCCATTATTAATTGTACAGTATATTATATTGCAAGAGTGACGCCTTAGACCATTCGGCCACTAAAGTGGGTTCCTTACTATTAATTTAAAAAGCCACACATGAAATAATTAAGTTAACAAACTTATATGTATTTGATTTAAGGGTAGCTAAGCCTAGGTATATGAAATATTGTCAATCTGATGTTGTTTGATTAAATATTGAACAAAACGTTTATCAGTGCACGAGTTTGGTGTTTACTGGAATGAACATAACCATTTTATATGATCATATACGTATGTAAATATAGTTTGAAAATGTAACTTTTCCTCTTAGAAAAGCTCAAAATCCACATATTTTGTTTAACCATTAAGACCTAAATGTCCGATAAACAAAAGTAAACTGGTATAGGACCCTATAATGGATATTTGTAGATCGAAATATTTAATTTAATAGGGGGAGTCACAACACCAACTGTATTGTCATTTGTATTTTACCCCTACCCTGTTTGTTCTCCTACTGTCGAGAAGTCCGTTAAATAACGTTATAAACTCACTTTGTTTTTTGGCTTTCATAAATTTCTGCTCGACTTTTCTAACGCCTTAAAAGCAAAATTTGATATTTAATGGGAGAACATTTACTAGAACCATCCCGTCCAAACTCGGGTTTTTTAGCACCGTGTCTTACTACCCGTACGGGTTATACACTTATGTTCTAATCACGCTAATTGATTTAGGGATTAGTAAGGTTTTATTTATAGGAAGTGTGCTCGCATTTGCGTGGAGGAAAAGTAAAATACAATTTTGGAAGAAAAAAAAACTTTCGATACACCCAACCAATATTCGAACCTCGATCCTCCCGTCATCAACGGGACTAGACTAGACAAGTCCAGGGATCCCCAAACTACGGCCCACGGGCGACATCCAGCCCGTCACAAGATTATATCCGGTCCGTTCCAAGATTTTATCAAAAAACAAACTGTTTCCCTTCGTTATTTATTAACAACACAGTTTATTTGACAAGTACAGTTTCTGTCCACACGCGTGCTTCCCCCCCCCC
>CABFVX010000198.1:252986-286543 GCA_902151425.1 Timema shepardi | reverse complement strand
GTGTTGGGGTTGGGGGGGGGGGGTGAGTGACACAAAGAGTAGATTATCTATAATCATAAAATTGAGAGTCTGTATGTCTGTCATGAGCAATTCACGATATCTATCGCAAGCAGAAAGCTGAAATTTAAAAACAATCGTAGTCTCTGTGCACGAATGTGTACACACGAAAGAACGAAATTTTAAAATGTTGATAAGATATTTTAATTAATTAAAAACCATGTTGGAAACAAAATAAGGCCATCCATATGTGACGCCTAGCTAAGAGGCACTAACTTGAAGGTTATACTGCACGGGCAATCATTAAAGTGGGCGTGCGTGTAGGGGGACGCGAGAAAAGTTCAATGTTTTATGCAGCCTTTTAAAGTGAAATATTTTTAATGTCCAAAATAAATAAATTATTGCTGCGGTAGAAACATAAGAGCTTAATTTTCTTCACATGGTAACGTCAACAGTTCTTGAACAGATCTATCTGTCAAGGAGGGTGTCCTGGAATTTAATGACAACTTTTTATCTTCTTTTAAAACTTTGTGCATCTCAATATATTTTTTTTCTATTTAAATGGCTGCATTTTCTTTTCACAGATTTTTTTTTAATGATTTACCATCGAGAAACTTATTGGAATTATGAAATTAAATACAATAGGGTTATATTTTCTTTCGTTTTGCTTTTTTTCTGTAAATAGAAAGGTTAACGTTTTCTTATATATATATATATATATATAATCACTATACGTTCTCCAACCCCCTATATGGTCTATTGGAGTTCCTGGCTACAGATCCTGAGGTCGAGTGTTCGATCCTTAGCACTTCCAGAACTTTTCTTTGAAGCAGTGTTTCTGTAACGGGGTCGCACTCAGCTCCGTGAGGGCAAATGAGGGGCTATTTGAATGAAAAATTAGCGGCTCTGGTCTAGAACACTGAGATCAACAGCCATAGGTTTCGTAGTGTTGACCCAAATCTATAAATATTGGCATTATCATCACTAACAACTCCTGTCGCTCTGGTGTGGGCTCACGCGAGATTTCTCCTATCGTAGATACTAGATTAAATAAATCAACTGACCCGCTGCTCATCTTGATCCATTGGGGTTGTCATAAGTAACACTTTCTCTTGTTGATGCGTTAAAACTCGATGATTTTTTTAAAATAAAAAACTAAAATTTATGATATTATCAATGCTTTTTTTATTTCTTAGTATCGCTTCTCACTACCCGTTCGGGTTATACGCTATTGGTTTTAGGGATTATGAAGGTTATATTTAAAGGAAGTATACCCGCATTTGCGTAGAGGGAGAGTGGAAAACCATTATGGGGGGAAAACCACCCTTAGTGCACCCGACCGAGATTCGAACCTCTATCTCCCCCATAATAGGCAGTCTAGTCCACTGCGAGAGTAGCGCGTTAGACCACGTGACCACCGTGGTCGAGGTTGTACCATGCTTTCTCCACCTAGATTCGGATGCACCTCCTATAATCTACCTTCCTCGTCCTTATCGCTTAAATTAGTCATAACCTAGATCGCCTGGTCTGGCGAGCATCGATCCTCCATTTTGTCGAGCGTGGATGTTCACAGTTGGTCCGTATTGGCTGCGAGCAAAAAAAAAAAACAAGGGTAGCCGAAATGTCATCAGTTTGGTTTGGTACGGGTGCCTTGTAGCATCTGGGGTGACGTCACCGAACATCTCGTTGAACAGACGCCGCGCCGTGACACATCGTTGCGTCGTTTGCTGTTGGCGGGAACTGTCAATGACATTTGGCGCTCGTATCGCGAACCCCGTTAAGGTGAGAGGGAAGAGGGTGCGAGTAAAGGATAGCGTTTTTGCAGTTTTTAAACCATAACTTTGTTGTTGTTGTCTTTCCTAAATAAATCAAATATTTCTCCATTCGAAACATTTAGTTTAATTTTCTCCACATAGTGACTTCAACAGTTGTTAAATATTTGTCAAAGATGTTCTGTAATTTAATGACAGATTTTTTCTCTTCATTTAAAAAGTATCTCATCTAATGTTGCTATTCTCTTGACAGTTATTCAACAGCTGTTGATATCACCTCGTAAAGAAAATTAAACTCTTTGTTTCTACTGGAGTAATTTATTAATTTTGTCAACAAAAAAAAAGTTGCTTTAAAACTGAAAAAACAGCCTTTATCACGTTCTTTACCCTCCCACCTTAACTAACCCCAATTTTCTTATAAAACTCTACGCGGGGCCAAATAAAACACGTCTTAGGGCCATAGTTTTAAGACCCCTTATTTTTTTCTGTTAGGAAAGGCCCGGGTTTAGTTTCTGTTTGTACACAATTATGAGTTTGGCTTCTTAACCTCTTTAATGCTGATGCATTATAAAGAATATCCATGATAGTCAATTCTGACACTAAGGCTTAGAAGCCAAAAAATAAAATGAATTTAGTGCAATTCCCCATAAAAAAAAATATTTATTGTGCTCTTGACTGCTATCCTTGATTGTATTGTTTACTGTAATTGGCCGAGCGTGGCAAGGTTCTGTCTTAACTTGACAATTTGCCCTTTCGTCTGTTTGTCCTTCTTTTGATTTGTCCAGATGTTGTTCCCATGAAAACTGTAGAATGTAATGACCAATTTTAGCGAAATTGGTCAGGGACATTCTTTGAATCTAGACCGAAATATATGTGTGCAGTGCATAGGCTATTTAATCTGGTCATCCTTTCCAATATGGCAGTCTCTCCAAAAAAGGTTTTTGTTTGATAACTCATCTCAAGTGATTTGATATTATAATTCTAAGTACATGATTGAGTACCTACTTAGGTGATGATTTATTTAAATTTTGACATATATTGTGAAAATTAAGTCTTAAATAACGTGAGTTACGGTTACTCTCTGTGAATATAAAGAACAGTTGAGTGCAGTATTTTTTTTTTCTTTCTAACTTTATCACTAAAAGAAAATATCAACTTCAAATTTAAGGAGAAATTAAAGGAGATATTTCAACATGAGATACAAAGAGAAATGTTAATACTGTGGTAGCGATAAGATCATGATGGGAGCGAGGTCTATTGTTCACAGAACTACTAGTTTGTAATTGCTTTACTTGTATCTTTTCTCGTTGTCAAGCAATATCGAAGAAGAAAACAGTGAGGTGGAAGTGTATAAGTGATGTAACATCAACATGTGTGTTTCTATTGTGCTTGTTCACCTGTGTGAGTGTCTTGCTGTCATTTTTTTCGTAACATTGAAATTTTTTTTAAAAAATATTAAGAAACGTTCATAAAGGAATTAAAAGAATTAATCCGTGGTCTCTTTTTCGTTCTGTTTTTTTTCCGGGTGGCGTATGACGTGGTGTGCCGCGCAGTCCTATGCTGTTCATCGCCGAGTACAGCACGTCCGGCGTATACTACGACGGCACCCTGGTACCAGTGTGCCTCACTCAGGCGCTCACCTTCTGGCCGGGGCTCTACTTCGTGGCAGTCATCGTGCTGTTCTTCCTGGTGCCTCTGCTGGTCCTAATCGTCTTGTACGCCATCATCGCTAAACATCTCATGGCGGACCCCTGTTCGACAACTGTCAAGGGCACCGACTCGTACAACGCCCGAGCCAGGAAGCAGGTGGTGCTCATGTTAGGGACGGTAGTACTGTCTTTCTTCGTCTGCCTAATCCCATTCAGGGTGTTCACGCTGTGGATCATCGCGGTCCCTCACGAGTCGGTGCTGAGACTCGGTCCCGAGAGGTATTACAACGTGTTGTACTTCTGCAGGACCGTTCTATACCTCAACTCGGCCATCAACCCCATCCTGTATAACCTCATGTCGTCCAAGTTCAGGGACGGCTTTATGAGACTGTGCGGAGTTCGAAGGAGAGACTTCTCGCTGCTGGGCAGAAGAAGACGGTGGATCAACAGGGACGACCCTTTGAATAACACTATGACCACATCTCTATCATACTCGAGCACCCGGAGGTACCCCAGTCATCAGGTCGATCAAAGGGCGTCGCCTAACTTCTCCTGGAGGAGCGACTCCAGATACTCTATCGACTCCAGAGCATCTATTTTCAAAAACTCACCCGAGAGACTCTCGAGGACTTCGTCTTCCTCAAGGTTGACAAACCCGAGGTTATCGATTGACTCGAGGACATCCATCTTCAAGAATTCTCCAGAGAAGATGTCTTCCCTGAAGAAGAACAAGTCGTCGGCGTTTCCCGCCAGCTCCATACCGGCGTCACCATTGAAGTGTTCACCGACGCTAAGGGGGAAGTGCGCCGTAGAAGCGTTGCCCAGTACCCTGGAAGGGGACGCCTCGACCTCGTTCAGGAAGAACGTGATGATCCGCTCCAGCATCCTAAACTCTCACCGATTGGTGGAAGAGAACGGAGCTACCTCGGAGAGTTACGTGTGAAGTGGTTGTCTGAAGGTACTTTCGGGCTAAGGGTGCGGGTTCAGTTCATTAATGACGCCGATATTAACTGGCTGTGTTTATTGGAAAGATAATATAACGTTGGAATTACCTCAACAATGACTTCCCGAGCCTTTTTCCTATTACGTAGGTAATATAATAATGTAATAAACAGATCTGTCAATGCTTGTGTGTGCCAAATAACTTTTGAATTAAATTACATAATCCAAATATAGAACGCCAATAAAACACAACTGGATCTTTACTAGCCAAAGATGTCAAGACTTATAGTAATGATAGTATATGTGTTGTACTCAAGAATTTATTAACATGATGCCTCTATTTACAAAAAAAAAAAATCGTTATCAAATAATTTGAAATACATACACCCTCACAACCCTTAGATAATATTTTTTAGATAATTTATTTTGTTCTTAAAGAAATAATACTTAACTATGTTTTTGGAAATATATATTGTGTTAGAAAACAATTCTTTTGCCGGTTGTTCTTAATGGCTGAGAAACGTTATATTAACTTATATGACGAAAACAAACTTAGGATGTTCGAAAACAAGGTGCTTAGGGATATTTTTGGTCCAAAAGGGGGGGTGAGGATGTGGGGGATGTTACATAATTAAGAGTTACATGGCCTGTACTCATCACAAGACATTGTTAGGATAAGTAAGTCTCGTAGATTACGGTGGGCAGGACATGCAGCCTGAATGGAAGAATCTAGAACCGTGTTCAAGGTATTGACTGGCAAACACAATGAGAAGAGTCCATTGGGAAGACCTAAACGCAGATGGAAGGATATAACTAGAATGTGTATATGTGCCACAATCACCAGAAATAATGGTGTCCGTTTTAAAAGATAAAAAAGGTTTACAAAAGCATAAACTCCACCAATATTTTAAATGGACTCTTATATTAGAATGGTAAAAAGGTTCCGTTGGGAGTGTAGCCCTTTTTACTTGTACAATGACAATGGAGTGTGCGACTTGATTTAATCCACCCGATGAATATCTTCCATATATACACACACTTATATATATATATATCCGAATAAATCATATATTAATTTAGTCAAATAAATAAAGATGTAAATTACGTTGATAAATTCATATGTAAGTTTTATAATGAGCTTCTTTTTAAAACACTTTCTTTGAGGGTTTAAGATGAATAATAATTTGTAGTTTTTTTTTTAAGAAAGAATCTACCAAAGTAGTGATTTTTAGTGTAAACAAAATAGTTCTTACTGCAAATGATGTTATTCCAACTACCATTTTCTTAAATAAAATATTAATATGGATGTATCCAAGTATGAACTAATTTAAGTGTCTTAGAAATGTTTGCTGTGATAACGAACATGTTAAAGGTGTCGAAACAATCATTTAGTTTGACCTCATATATATATATATATATATAGATAGATATAGATATAGATAGATATATATATATATATATATATCACAGGTATGTTATTTATATAGGGCTGTGCCAAACTGAGTGAAATAGGATCACAGGTGGTATTAAGGTGATCTTGGTCGTGGTCGAGAACGTTTTTCAAGAGTTTCAAGAGATAACGTCTTCTGTCTGACCCTGGTTTTAATCATCTCGATTGAGAGAAAGATTACGCGTGTGTACGTGTGTTGTGAAAGCTGCGGGTGAATTGGCTTTCCTTATACAATGGCGGTCCAGGGTGCTACTAGCCCTACTTGAATAATAGTATTCGTAAGAACCATAAAAGTAATAATCAAGGCCAAACAGAGCTGTACAGTTTAAAATGTATAGTTAAATGTTGCGTTGAGATTTAATGTCAAGGTGAGAGGAAAGCATCACATTTCAGATAAACTTACTTTTTAAAAAAAATGTAAGCAATCTGATGCAAGCATGGATTCTATATATATGTTTTCCTTCCAGTGCTATAAATTGATTTGTTTCAAGAGCATTTTGCCAAAGATAAGTATTCAATTCATTCAGCTTTAGTATATAAAGTCTTCATTAAATTACAGTAAAACCTCGATAATCCAAACTATATAGGGGAATAATAGATATAGTCTGTAAATACCAATTGTTGGATCATACAGTATGTTACTTACAAAATTGTAATGAAATTTAAAAATCATTTGGACTGTAAAAGGACTTGACGACCCTAGATACGAAAATGTTTAACAAGTACGGTAGCTCTTGAAAGTGGACAAGGTTTTAAGAAGCTGTTTATATTTTGCGAACTTATGTTATTTATTTATTTTATTTTATTCTAAGTTCACGTATAATGGCTTTCTTTTGGCTTTGATGCCTATAAAACCCGTGGTAAGTTAAAAAAAAAAAGATTTTACACCTCAAATACTTTTTCGTTTATCTTAATATAAATATATTTTCCAAAATCTCGTAAGATTTGTGATTATAGCTAATATACATTGTTGCATAAATGCTCCACCAAAGAGCATAGATGAAATAATATACTTTGTTATATAAACATTGAGAAAATAGGAACATTTGTGTTCACCAAAGAGCATAACAATGAATTTAACATTTCAAAGACCTTAATAAAACAAAATATATTGTTGCTGATAGCTTAGAAACTATAGGTTTTATAAAAATATATTTCTAATAAAAGCTTTTTATTAGTTCTATTTACTTGACAATGATAAGTTATCTAGTATCATATATAGTTTATGATTTAAATTGTAGTTTTCCGGTTATTTAACCTCACAATCAT
Source organism: Timema shepardi (assembly GCA_902151425.1). Classification (NCBI taxonomy): domain Eukaryota; kingdom Metazoa; phylum Arthropoda; class Insecta; order Phasmatodea; family Timematidae; genus Timema; species Timema shepardi. The sequence continues at coordinate 279,464 of CABFVX010000198.1, read as the reverse complement.
GTTCACGAGAAAATCAGATTTGCCATTTTGTTTTCATGTCAAACAATTTTTAGATACAAAATTTAATTAAAACCATTAGAGCAGAATATCGAGAAATTTAGTTTTTCCCTTTTTTGTCCTTTAGTGAAAACCCTTAATTTTAGGGATGGATATAAATTTCCAAAAAATCTCTCGAGGAGACCTTTTGAAAACTCTAGATATCAAGTCTTAGTCCGATCGCTAAAATTGTTTCTTTTATAGTTACAAAAAAATTATATTTGGATCTAGGGGGTCACAAAATGTCGATATTTATCAAAACCTCAAGTTCGATTTTTTTTTTAATATACGATCACAATACTTCTTTCTCCGAAGGGGTCGAGAGAAATTAAAAGGAATCGATAGTCCGTCTACAGTGAAATCTGTATTAATGAGGGTTCATATTGTCGAGGTTTCACTGTGTCCATAAGTAAAAGCCTCTTGAAAAGGCCAATTTTTTTTTATCATTTTTTTTTCAAAGTGTACTTTTTTTAATGTTCATTAGATTTTTTTCGAGAACATTTTGAGCCATATGTACTATCTACGTTATTACTATTAACCGATTAATAACAAACAAAACCGAAGCTGAGATAGATTTTGTTCAAAACTTATCATCAGTGAAATGAAGTTTAAATGTGCCAAAAAAATATACCATAATTGTTATCTAGTTGTCCAATTATTCAACTGTTAAGGTTGTATAGAGTTATAAGTGAATTGTATTTGATATGGGTGATTTCTGGAGCTCATTTAAAAAATATGCCACACATTTCAAAATGGAGGGTATAGGGGGAAAAAGAGGGGGAATCCAATTTTAACTTAAATTTAGTTAGTGCCGCCATCTGTTAGACAATCATGAGAGTTTTCTAATGCACTTTAGATCATGGTTAAAAGAGGTCACTGTCATAATCATTTTTTTATTTTTTGCTGGGGTCTTTATGGGATTTGAGATTGAAGCCTAAAATGTGCTGTCCTTAAAAATGTGCGTATTGTGATTTTCCTCACACACACCTCCCCCCCTTGTATCCTTCAAATTGTTAATTCAAGCAAAACTTCCCTTAACGTTATCATATAAAGTCTTAATTAATGATAAAATATAAACCATAAAACTGTTGTTAATGTTTTATTAATGAATGTTACTTGTTGATTGTACATTTAAAAAATAATAGCCCTAAAACACTCAACTTCAACCTCAGGAAATATATTTTTGTCGTATAATGATGCCCTACACTATTTTAGGTACCTCCTAGCACCGAACCAAGATCCTATAGACACCTGCACCGAATATTATCGCTAAAGGAATTGTAGATTTATACATATATATGTATACATCTACAAGTATATATATACTTAGAACCTCTCTTTATTTCTCTCGGTTAACTGTTGTCAAATTTACTCGCTTTCAATTATGAGGGAAAGTGTTATCCTGGGGCTATAAAGAGCTACTGGCAACATCGACAAACTAGCGTTGCAAAATGTATCTTCTAATTGAAGGAAGATTAACCACATTAAAACAAGGGAATGACAACGCTGTTTCCCCAATAGTATCCATACAATTCCCTCAAAGATGATATCTAGTGTAGTCACCCTCCTTCACTTATGAATCACATTTATGTACTGAATGCATTAATATAACTTCCGGTAAATCAATAACAATGGCAGCTGAGGTATTGGGTTTTGGTTTAGTAGCAACCTGGGAGGTTAGTTGGATGAGTTTATTTAAAATGGATTCCAAGTAAAGCTAGCCAAATAATGCCTGAACCTCAGCAATGTAACTTAATTTAATATATCATTTCATATCAAACTTCCAACTAATCTTTATTTCCCCTCAGTCAATTTCGGGAATAAGCTTCAAATTATAATAAATACCAGACAGTTCAACCACTTTCCTCAATCCTATAAGTGAATATGTATACTTACGAACAAAATAAAATAAAAGTCCATACTTCAAATAAAATATTTCCCAAAAATTGCATTTAAGTTTTTTTTAAAATCGATATAATTTGACAGAGACTTAAATGCTTTTCTTCCTGAATTTCTTACAGGTTTTGTGTCTTTATAAACTGAATAACCTATCGGTACTGTTAAATGTGTGATTCTAGCTAGTAAGCCTATTTAAATCTGTTAAATATTTTCTTATCAATGTTATACTTGTTAAATATAAATGTATTTTTCGTGGTATATGAGTCATACACGTTACTATGCTATAAAAAAAACTATATTTTAAAAACTCCGTTGCTGTCCGAATTATATGTATACACTAAGTAATATAATACACTATTATAGTAGGATCTAAAATTCTACGAATTTTAGGTTTATTTTTGTCATTTTAACAGTGTTAAAACTACTTATATGAGCATACAACGCATTCTAGTCATTTAGCAACAAACGTGCATGTTTCACTTGATAATGTTATCATGTTGATATACTATTTCAGTGATGTTCTATTCATTGTAATCTAGGAGTGTGCGAAGCTTCGAGACTTCAAATTGGCTTCCAAACAAATATCAGCTTCGACTTTGTTTTGTTTTTTAAATAGGTTTTGATAATTCATTAATAAAAAATATTGACAGCTGAAATATTTAATTTGTGTTCAATTATTCTGAGCTGATATACATAAAAAAACTTATTCATAATATGGAAAGAAAAAAAAAGTGTAATAAAATCTTTTCCCAAGTAATTTTAGTGCATAAAGTTATATAAATATACAAAATATAATATTTTATCAAGCATACAAAATTAACAAAAAGTATTCGAGCTTCGATTCTGCTTCGAGAATATTTTATATATTTGATTCGAGCTCGGTTCGAATTGAAAAGGTAGACTTCGCACAACCCTATTGTAAACTAACATAAATTTAAGAGAAGTTATTAATTAAGGTAATATGGAATAGAACGCTATTTACGGCATGTATTTTTGCAGTTTTTACTAAAAAAAAGATATACACAATAAATAAAATATTGCTTCGGTAACTATGTATATTTTTATTTTCTACACATAATAATGTCAACAATAATTTTTGATATTACTATGTGTAGAATTATTATTGAATATCTGGTATTAACATCCCGGAAATTTATTATAAATCTTTATCTTGATTTTAAAAAAGGTTTAACGTAAAATGTTAAAAATACTCATGTCATATATTCAAGGATTGCAGACATTTCTGTATATGGAAAATTAAATTAAACGTTTCTACTGCAGCAATATTTGATATATTCTGACAGAAAAAAAAATACTGTTCTAAGTTAGCGTTTCCTTTCTTCCATCCTTAAAAAAAATTTAGATCACCGGTTTGTAAAAGATGGCCTAACTTATTTGGAATATTAATCATTATTATGACTTCATAAAAATATTCATTAGCTCTTCAGTGATTTTCTTTGAAAGTATTTACTACCAAATATGAAACTTTTCTAGATTGTTGTCTACGTAATTTTTAAATCGGCATTCCTTAAAAGTTGCCACATCCCATTATGGATAATTAATACCGCATAATTATATTTTTCATTGCCAACTTTTCTTCGCTAGGTCTTAAACTCAATTAACTCTGGAATATATATTTAGAGCTTTGCATGCAAAATGAAGGTATCATTGAATTTAATTCAATAATTTGTATTCCAGTTAAATTACCCAAGATTATCATGACTAATTTTTGAAATAGGGCCTCAACCACATATTATTCGTGGCATCAATAATAATGACTAACTTCCATAGGTAGTTCTAAAATAATGTTGACACGCCAGAAAAATATATCAACATGCTAGATATTTAACTAAATTAATAACTTTCAGACCTTTGCAAATTAATAATAAAATTTAATATTGTTTGAACTATTTTCTTGCCATAAGATATTCAGTAGACTCAAAAAAATCATGTTAAATAATGTGTTCGGAAACTTGTGTAATTTTAAAGATTAGGAAGACTTCAGTTTTGGATATAAATATTTTTAAAGGTATATCATAAAATTCATACAACTAACAATCATTTTGTATACGTCATTGTTGTGCCCCCTTACCAGATTACTGTGAAATTATTCACACCAAACATAAACGTAACTGCAGATAATTCATTACTAGCTCTTGAACACATAAGATAAAATATATTTTTTATTTAAAATATTAATATAATATAATATAAATTTTGTATCTTACTTACTATAAGACGTAGAAACGTTGATGTTTTGGCATAATGGTTTGGCGAAATTAATTAAGTTTCGATTTTTTTTTTCCGTTGAAATCACTTTCTGGATAGCGTTAATTTATATATTTTATAGGACATTTCTTGAATATCCCACAAAATTCGTTAATAAAAAAGTGTTGTTATCTATAATTTTGTATAATTCTGCTAAATTGTTATTGTTTGCCAAAGGTCCGGAGCTCCTTTCCATTAAACTACAACAATAAAAAGTAGCATTTTTATGTGTTCAGATAAAATATAATCCAAGTTCAAAATTGAGAACTACTTCAACAAATATAGTGTTTTATATTTGCAATATTTGAGCATACCCAACTCCAAAAAAAAATAATCTACACTTTGACAATTTGTATTTTCAGATTATTATTGTAATAAATTATACTCAATTAGGTCAAATTTTATAGATCTTTTGTCAACTGTTGTTGTCTAAGAAAACTGCATTTTTTACGCATAATTAGTAAACCAAACGATAAATTGAGGTTAATTAATATCCACTATTCTACGTTTATCGTATTGTAATATTCAAATGGTTTGAATAATATCTTAGAAATATGTTACTGAATCATAGTTGTGAGATTTAATATCTACATGCCAAAATATAACGAATATAAATGCTTGTATTCGTTAAATATGAAAATTTTGATAAAAAATATATCGTGGTGTTTACTGTTTGATAACATTTAAAAATAATGCATGATTTCAAAACTGTGACTGTTCCATTGGTAGCCATCTATATATTAATTTTATCTTGATGTATATTAGCAGCAAAATCAAATAACAGATTATTCCAAGCCATGTTGTCATAAATCCGTCATATTATTTGATAATAGAACTATAGAAATAACAATCTATAATGAATGTAGTTCAGAATTGTGTTTTCAAATAGATTTGTCTTATCTTGCCTCCCTTTTAAGTTTTGTTTGTTATTTTTAATTCGAAGTAATTGTATACCATTAATTTGTCGATATGTATTGTACGTGTATTTCTTTTGCGTCTTATTTATAGGGATGTGCGAAGCTTCAAAATATTGAAGTTGACGTTCAAATCCCCTTCACTTCGACCTCGACATCTACAATAACTTTTGCATCCTCGAAACATTTCGAGTGAAGTAAAAAAACTTTGAAACATCTTGAACAGATTTGAAATAGGTATCTCATTAAATATGACATATTTTCCAACATGTAATTTATAATGGGTGAGGTGAGGTTTTGTTTCAACTTGAGCATTTGGCATTTTGTCTGTTTGTGTAAATGTTTGCTCCATGATAACTGTAAAATGCGTATACCAATTTTAACAAAATTTTGTATTAATATTCTCTGAATATAGGCCGACCTATTGTACGTAGTTTTTTCAATCTAACTATCAATTTTAGGATGGGGCCTCTCAATTGATTTGAATTCACAATTCTAAACAACCGATCGATTACCTAGGACAGTTTTTTAATAATTTGTACATAATATATTGATACTGACGTAAACCGTGTTGACAGAAATTATTATCTATTAATGTAATGTACTATTTAGTATAGTATTAATTTGTTTTTTTCAACTTTACCACCAAGGACAATCATCAATATAAAATCCTAAGAGAAATTAGAGTAGAAACTTCAACTTGAAATCCAAAGAGAAATCTTAAGACTTTAATAACGTTAAGAACATGGTGGAAGTGAGATCTATTTATAACAGAACTATTAGTTTTTCTTAGAACAGGTTCTACAGAGTATATTAACGCCAACTAGTTATTAAATGTCACATATAACGTAAGCAGAAACACATTCAAATGTGTAATTATAAACTAATATAATTTGCTTTGTTTATTTTTCCGAGTGGAATGTTTAAAAATAAAAATTAGTTTTATATGACAACAATGACCTTGCTTCGCACGTTTCAAGCTTCGCTTCTAATTCGCTTCCCATTTGAAAAGCGATCTTCGCACATCCTTATTAATTTATATTGTAATAACTTAAAACTAATTTTGTCTTGGCAAAAATATTCTTTTTCTTATTTAATCACAGTGATATAATTTGTTTGTAGCTATGTTGTATTTTGTAATGCACTGAAACAATCGTGAACCAATAAAACCTCCGTCAAAATATCTTATTTTTCTATTTTCTTAATTTTTGCGAGAGAGTATCTCAGGCAGAGGCGAATCCAGAATAATTTCACAGGGGATGCTTAAATTATGAATAGCACACTTTCTTATCTTCGTCTTAATACCCGTACGAGTTAAAATATTTTAATTTCACTATTCGGGTATATGTTAGAAAGGTAAGATTTAGAAGAAATTTACCCGCATTTGTATGGATGAATTGTGAGAAACCATTTAGTCTGAAACACCCTTAGTAGACCTAACATCCTTGTCGTCAGCAAACCAGACTACATTAGCTGGACATATAGACCATGTGTGAGTAATAACACGCCATGCCAATGTATTAGAACAGCTGTTTGAAACAGTGTAATGATAATAACACCAATAAGAATTTATGAAAGCTATAAAAAAATTATTTTAAAATATTTTCAAACGCTATGATAGTTTTATATTGGGTGCGCATATTTTCATAGTGTCGCTGACCCCAATTCATTACGTGGAAATAGTATCTTGCTACCCCTTACAACCCGTATAATTTCTTTACCTGGAGATCTGAATATTTTGTATATTTAAAAATATATCGTGTCTCGCTCTTCATTCGAATTATACGCATAGTATTTATATAGGGCCCTTTATGTTATTTACTTCAATTTTGGCATATTTCTAGAATACCCTAAACCCGAATTCGTGGTCTCACGGACTAAACGTCAAGTTTGTCTAACCTGGTTGGCCAGTGGCAGGGGGGTTTAGGTTCTTTCTTGTCCCGGTTGGTGTCCGAGGGGTTTTATTCTTTACCCAAATGGTTTCCCACTCTCCATTATCACTAATGTGGATACATTTATTCTAGATTATACCTTCATTCTTACCCCTTTAATGAAGTTAAATGCAGATACACCGGATGGGTTGTAAGACATGCTGCAAAAAATAAAATACCACAACCAAAATTATGCCAATAGTGATCAGTGTAGGCCAAGGTTTTGTGTTGTGTTACATAACATCAGACTCTATAAATAGTTCATTTACAACATTTTGGGTTCCTTTGGCCTAGCGCCTGGATAAAAATACAGAAGTCCCGGGTTCAATTCCCGGTGCTTCAAGATTTTTTTTGTGAAGAAGCGGTTTAAATGCTGCGGTTGTTGCTTCCACTTGTTCAGAATGGTTTAAAAATGGACATTGTACAGCCCGGCTGCATTGCGGGGCTTATTTTGTTGGAGCAAACTTGCAAAAAAAAACTCGTCAAAAGAGACGTTGGTGGACTCACCCCACATTATTGAACCGTCCCTCAACAGGACAGTTTCATATCATGTTTATGAATCACTGAATGTACCCAGAGAAGTTATTTTTGTACTATAGAATGTATGTGGTTTCATTTGATGAACTACTTGGTTTAGTGAATGAAAATATTTCAAAACGTGATACCATCTCGAGGAAAAGTATTTATTATTCCTGCTGAAAGACTTGTTGTGACATTGGTGCCCAACTGCCTGTTAACGCCTGATGTAGTTTGATTCGCGTTTCTACCGCTAGGTGGTTTTAACGCCTCCAAAGGTAGCGGTCAAAACGCTGGTCTATACGAATACTTTGGGCCAGTTTCATAGTCAAATTTAGTACGCCTTAAGTGCGGCGCTACACTAAATACAAGACGACACCTACCTAAACTCGAATGGAATGGGCCGTTCCCGGGTAGGAAACTGGTCCATTCCATTCTGGTTTAGGTAGGTGTCGTCATGTACTTAGTGTAGCGCCGCACTTGAGGCGTACTAAATTTGACTATGAAACTGGCCCTAAGTGTGATAGTGATTAGAGTTATTAGATGCGTCAAGTCAAGATGTAACCCGCTTCGCAAAATAGCTACGAAATTTTCAAGAAGTCAATGCCGTTAATTGCTTCGCGTTATAACGATTTTCGAGCTCCTACAATGGTTTGTAACATAATCTGTCGTTTGTGTGTGGTATGTCTGTAGGTGAATTCATCCACACCGGTGACCAAGAAGTGTATTAAGGGTGTTTTTAAACGTAATATTTACTTGTATTATTATTATCTTCGCGTCTTATTGCCTATTCAGGTTTTACGCATATAATATAATTAATCTAATCGGGTAGGTTTGAGGAAGGAAGCATTTAAAAGTAATCACACATTTCCGTGGAAGAAAAGGGGGGAAACAATTTTTTTTAAACACCCTTAGTAGACCCGACTGGAATTCGAATCCCGATCTCCCCGTCATTAGCAGACCAGTCTAACACAAGAACGACACCTTAGCAAGCGTTCTTAGATCATTTAGCCACTGAAGTGGGTTTTAAATAAATGTTTATGCGATTATGAACATAATTTCTTCCAGACTTCCCTTATGACAAACTTTGAATCCACCCAATGGTCGATTTAAGTCTCGATTATTTTTAATTCTGTACGACACTTTAGTGAAATATCCCCTAGAAAAGAATGATAGGGAACGTTTTTGTTTGGTTTTTTTCACACTGCGTCTTAGTACCCACCCTTACAAACGTCATATAACCATACTGACGATTTAAGGATGAGGAAAGAAGGGTTTTAAAGAAAGTTTACCCCATTTTCGTGGAGGGTGAAAAAATATTTGGGGCAAAAATATCTTCACTCCCAATCGGGGGTTTGAACTCCAGCCTACCCATCAATGGATAACTAGACTGGACTAGTTTGACGTTTAGTCAGCGTTCCCACCCACGCGGGTGTGGATAGCTTTAAGCAGCAGAAGTTTGTTGTATTTGTCCTCGCGGAAGGCTACATGAACATTTGCTGTCCCTGTTGCAGCCCTATCCTAGGTATCGCGGAGTACCACTACGAGCTGTACTACGACGGCAGCGTGGTGGCGGTGTGCCTGACTCAGGCCGACACCTTCTGGCGCGCCCTGTTCTTCATCTTCAGCAACTCGTTCTTCTTCTTCGTGCCGCTACTCATCCTTGTAGTCCTCTACACCATCATCGCCAGACACTTGATGACCCACCCGGGGATCATCGCCAACAACAACAACAGTGGTAGTCACGTGCTCCGCTATCGCAAGCAGGTGGTCATGATGTTAGGGACCGTCGTCGTTTCGTTCTTCATCTGTCTGCTGCCATTCCGCGCCCTCATCTTCTGGATAATAATCGCGCCTTCAGAGACCCTTTATTCCTTAGGCGCTGAGGCTTACTATAACCTCTTGTTCTTCTGCCGTATCATGTTTTACCTCAATTCGGCCGTCAATCCGATACTCTACAACCTCATGTCGTCAAAGTTTAGAGACGGTTTCATGAGGTTGTGTGGTCTACGGAGGCGGACGAGTGACCCCACTCATCTGGGCAGGAGAGGGACGTTCAACACAAACTCAACGACGACAACGACTTGTTCAGGTAACCACCGGTCTTCCCCCGAATCCTTCTGGCGCAGAAGTGTGAAGAGCCAGCGAAACTCGGTCAAGCTGTTTGACGCGGCCAAACTGCCGGCACCTGTTGGCGAGGTAGAGAAGCTTATGAGAAACGGTTCGGCGGCTCGGGCGGCAAAGTGTAACAGCAATAAAAATAGTTTGACCCGCCCGGGTTTGCCGGAAAAGTGCAGCTGTTCGATAACTGAAAATGGCGGGAGTGGTGTTTGCAGTCTACAGAGCCATGATGAAAGCTATGTGTAGCTGGCCTTGTATAATGTTACAAATTTAATAGTAGTATTTATTATAACAAGTTCTAAAATACTCGTGTTACCATAACTCTAAATAATACTCAACCAAAATGATCATATTTGAATACAAATATATGTAACTATTTTATCAAAGTATATCGATTTTTTTGTACGAATGAACACAATTACTTATGAAAGCATAAATCATAGAATATTTTATTGAAAAGAATGGATTAATACCAGTCCAAGCGTTATTTTGAGCATTAAAAATAACAAAATATGAGATTAATTTTTTGTCATTTACCCTATTGGTAAAACTATTCCTAAAAATGAAGCTTTGGAAGAAAGCAAAACTAACATATATTTGTATTCAAAACATTACTGTGAAGTATGATAAACATGTGTAGTATATAAATTAATATACTTTGGAATTAGATTAAATAACATAAGTGTTGTGCACAAAAACGCCCGAAAGACATACTCGTATTACTACCTAAAAATATTGACAAATAATTATGAATACTGACCCGTCCGTAGGAAAAGAATTCAGTTGAAGGAAATAACTTCATTTTTTAGTCTAATTTTTTTAAATATAATAAATATATTTTGTCACTTATTAAAGACAAACAAAATACACTTGTGATTTGCTTATTAATTTTGCAACACAAATAAAACAGTGCACAAAGAAATGTAGCAATATATATATTTTTAGAAACTTTTCCAATCATTTAACGGTTGGAAAGTCATCGTCAGTGAAGTCAGCCAAAATAGGTTTTTTATACATAAATGTTTTGTTGATTGGATTTCTTCCTACCTCTACTTGATGATTTGGCAGACTTTCAATCACACGTTTTGCTGTATTTATGATGAATAGTACACAATAATCAATTTAGTTTTGTTTACAGGCAATTAACGTAGATACTAGTTATGAAAAAAAAAATTGTTTTTACAGGCGTTAAGCACAATAAATAATCATCATCTTAGGCCTCACAAAAGCGTATAAAGCTCATTTTATCTTAAGTGTTGCCCACCATAAAGTTGACTTAATATATCAATATCATTTTTATATAACAATACATATGTTTGGTATACCGAGGGGGTAATAAGGTGAGAAAGGGGTGGAATGTGTGTATTTATTATAGCCCTACAGTTAATTATTAAATATTTAACTCCTTCTATTAGCACCACCAGATCGTGTCATTCCAAGAAAAGTGCTTTGTTCTCCAATAGCATTTGGATGTCTCGAAAAAGATCTGTTATTTTGAATTTTGACAGAGATAGTGTTACAATAAGAGGTTATAAATAATGAATCTTGCAGATGAATATTAAAATTATTATTATTTTGTTTAGCTTGTGGTATTTAAATTAATAATGAAATGTTAAAAAAAATACTTAGATTGTTAAAATTTTGATATGAATATATGGACTTTCTTTATGGTGTATTTCTATTTCCGGTGGAAGTTGGGGGCAGACACCCCTCCTTGCCTGATCACCCCCTTCTACACCCGTGCTCACTTATATAATAGTGAAATTCTCGTCATCCGTACCTACTTCATTTTGCTACGCCATAATGTGGCCATCTTTTAAATTAATTGAAACATAATGTTGTATATCCATTTTTTTAAATTACTATAGTAAAACTGTTCAGTAAATTAAGTATAATCTATCATAAGCTTGGATATAATTTAAAAGTACATTTTAAAAACAAATAAGAAATATTTTGTTACATTTTTATTTTAGTGTTAATTGATTTGTGTGTTGTTGTTTTTTATTTCTTTAACACTGCGTCTTTCTTTCTATCTGTTCAGGCTTTACGCGTTATGTTAATTATTTTAATCTACCATTTCAATGCTTGGAGGTTGATATAAAATTTAATTATTTTGAAGATTTAGCCTTCAAAGATAAACAAAATAAATATTTGTTTGCTATATTTTGGTAGTATATGCGAGGCTTTAACAGGCATCCAAATCTAGTCATTTAATTTGGTTTTGAAGAATATGTTTGTACCGTAAGACTAAATCAGTGCAATTTGCTAATGCAGCGCTGGTCGTGATGTGTTTTGGCACTAATGTATCACATTTATTACCGTAACAAAGTAGCATGTAGTTATACCCTTTGTTTTATTCTAACACTTGCTCACAGGTCCATTTTGGCAGTTGCAGTAATATAATTTTGTTATTAAATTATTATTTTTTGTTTAATGAACACAAAATATTTTATATATATATATATAATCCTTTCGACAACGAAAAACCTCATTCAAGATTGTCATTTTAATAATGGTAGTCGTGTTTGTTTTACTTTGGTATTAAATTTATATTAATATATATTTGAAAAAACATGTTGGAGAAAATATTATTACAATTTTTCTTATATGATTAATAATTAAATTATATATATATATATATAATCCTTTCGATATAATCTTTTCGACAAAGAAAAACATTTATCATTCAAAATTGTAATTTTAATAACGGTCATAGTTTTTATTTTACTTTGATATTACATTTATATTAATATATAATTGAAAAAACATCCTATATTATAATTAATATTTTTCATAATTTTCTGTTTCATAGCTTTGGCTCTCCAAACCAAATAATGTAGCCTATTTGTTACCATTACAATAATACATGGCATAGTGTATTTTCATAAAATGATATAGTTTGCTGTAAAATATGTCTGTGTAATTGTCCAGTTACCCATAAATAGGGAGTTAGTGACTAAATATATGTATCCTAAAGTTGTTAATTTTATTGTGTTCAATCAAAGATAAAATGTGTTTCTGAGTCGCTACAAGTACAATGTTTAAACATTCTAGGTTGTAGATTAAAACTGTACTCACGTGACATTCCATGACAAGTTGTGTGTATTATTGAGAAAATGTACTGTACCTTTGTAAAATATCAAATAGTTTCAAGAGTGTAGAAAACAAACAGATGTAAAAGTTTTTTATTTCATAGTAAAGCTAATAAAATAATGTGAACCTGATTTCCTTATAATGTTTACCTCTTCTATATGATCCTTCTTCTATTCTATTGAATAAAATAAGCATGCAATTAATAGGGGTCTATGTAATTATAAGATAAAGCCCGATGAAGCCAAACATTTTACTATTCCAATAATTATGATAAATATTAGTTTTTGTTCCAAGTAATTTCGGTTAAAATAAAGATTATGCTATCCGCTAAATAGTGTTTAAAAAAATATAAATAAATTAAATTTGGGATGAGAGAAGCACTCTAAAGATTCTCGCCCAGGAAAATAACATCGAAGAAGAGCATTTACCTGGTTATCGCCAGCAGTGAAACATGAAGAATCTTCTTCTCACTACCTATGAGTGTTATTAGTTAGTGAAACTTAACAAATTATGAAAGGCACTTTAAATAGTATCGTTAGTTTTTTAGTTTAAATAAGGACCAACGTGCTTCTTCATCTTGAATTTTTATTAGAAAGAGTACCTGTATAAAATGGTCGCTTTTAAAAAGTAAATTACAATGGCAATATATACATTCATAAGTTTAACACTCAAGTATTATTAACCGTTCTAATCAATATACCACAATCAATTTGAAAGTTGTTAGATTCATGGAACAATGACAGTAAATTCCACTTTGGATCAATTTTGGGTTTCTAGGCAACCAGAAAACCAAACCTTATAAAAATGAATAACTAGAATGAAAATTAAATAAGATAATTAAAGAACTGTAACCACACAGATAATATTTAATTATTATTTTTTGAACAGATTTCACTATGTAATACAAACATTGAAGAAGAAATACTCGATTGTCGGTAACTAAACATTGAATTACAAAACATTCCCAGTGTGTCAGAACTCAGATAAGTTCACAATTAGCTCATCGCTGAGTAAGCACGTGTACGGATGTACTAATTTATTCCTTCTTGAAGGACTTTCTTCTCATTTATTGGTCTGACATATATGACAATTAAGGGGTAGGAAGAACCAGTGGCGTGCGGTGACTCTACTCAAATAGGACTAGGTTTGAAGACACCTTTCATTATGGGGAAGACGAATACTCTCCATATAATGTACAATATGTAGCTTAGAAAATACGCTTTTATAGGTCATAGGTTACAAAATTTAGCTCCCTTCAACCGATTCACAATATTTAGACATGGAATAAATAAACAAATACATAAATAAAGATAGAAATTAAACAAAAACATGAATAAAAATAAACAAGTAAATAAAAAATTAATAGTGGAATCTTGCCTATATGTGTATATTATTGCGATCCTTCTGTAAACTTTCTGGATGAATTTGTCGATAGCTGCGTCATAGAATGATTATTGACTCTGCAGTTCATCTAGCAAGCATTTTTCAACTGACACCAGTGAAAGTGTGAAGAGCCTATTCTCACACTGAGTGCTACGCACAGTTATCTGAATACGTTTCAAACAACAGTGGATGTGCTCACTGGTATATTCCATATCAAACAACATAATTTGTATGTTTCTTAGAACGCTTCTTCTGCTAAGTCTGTTTCCTCCAGGAACTTAATAATTTCAGTCACAGCCTTGTCTGAAAATTTGATAGCCTGTAAACAAATTCACCCCGAACACTGCCAAAATTGTAATGACTACCATAACTTGACTGAAGTGACAAAAATAAACTGTCAGAAAATCGAGATTAGAAGCGTTGGATATTTTTTTAATCCAGCAGCTCAATAAATTTCAGCTCATTAAGATCTTGAAATCTCAGCTCCATTTGCCCAACCATGGTGTCAATAATTTCATTATAAAGATGCACATATCTATTTTCTGGAATTCTATGAGTCATTTTCTCTACGTCTATTCTTAGGAGCTTCTACATTGTCATCATCTTCTAATTTTCTATACGTCTCTTCAAAGTCGTTTCTAGCATCTTTGAGGTGAGAAATCGTATCTTTTATTTTATCCATGCAGTATTTCACATCACAAGTTTTGGTTTGAAGGATTTTTAATAATGTGTTAGTGTGTGAAAAAATGTTGCTGAAAACCTTCAGTAGAAAGGCGAAATGTATATATTGACGCATAACCTTTAGCAGTCACGAAAGCATCGGTATCCCAACTATCTGGACTTTCAGCAATATTCTCAAAAAAATGTATGAGCTCTGTTTATTTTTATTCATCCTGTTCACAATTCTGGAATTGCAATTCCACCTTGTACTGGCAACTGTTGGAAACCACTTCTTTACCTAAGATTGATTAAGAGCGTTAATTTGTTTCGATTAATGTGAGAATAAATTTGGGAGGCCTCTCAATTTCTTAAAAATATCTTGCATTCTGTTATATGATTCACAAATTGAGAAATAATAAGAATTAATTTGTGAACAAATTATTGGATGCAGAGTACACCTGGGCACCTCTTTTTCACAAGCGTTTGTATACTATTTAAATGTTCAGAAAATGCAGCGGCTTCATAATACGCTTGTGCGACAAGTTTTTGCTCACAATCACAGCGATAGAGGGTTTAAAAAACGGGGAATGTAGAATTCTTGACATCGTTAGAAAATTTTTAAGAATATATTAGATACATCAATGTATGTGTTAGTTAAATGAAATAATGTGTTAATAGAAGGTATGAATAGCATGACTAAGTTCAAAACTAGTGAGTTGTTTCTTTAAATAAGTTGAGGTTGGCTAATATATATTTTTATTTTTAAAGAAAGCCCACTCTGAAAGGATTTTTTTTTTTCCCCATATTTCTACCCTATAGTGGAATTTTGTTAAGATAAGGCCTTTCTAAATAGACTTACTACTTCTATTCTGGAAGGCCGATTATTCTTCCAAAATACTACTACACTATAGAATAATTCTAATACGAAATATTGACTTACTATCAAAATCAAGGCATATTTCCTACAAGCTTATAATCTAAACGATCGTTGGAATATAAGACTATTATACAAAGTTTGTCATCCAAACAAAATGTAACCAAGCTTTTGCTACCTTATTTCATTATATATATCGAAAATTCAGTATATGTTTAATTTATCTTATTCTGAAATCAATATACAAGCTAATAGCCAACTATAAATATATTGTAGTCTTAGCAGAATGTAAACATCTAGGGGAGATAGCTAGATGTTTTAATATAACAAATATTTTACTCTTATTTGTACACTAATACTTGTGAAACTGAATTGTATATCTTTTAATCAGTAATGTATATGTTTATTCGCCAAATTGTGATATATGTCTTCACTTTTTCAAACAATAACAGTTTTATGAATCAGAGACTTGTTTTCGCATAGTAACATTGAAAGAAACAGTTCGATCTTTCACCTCAAAAGCAAACAGACGACAAACGTGAGGGTCACACTTTGGTTCTTTGCAAGGTGTGTGTATATGTATTTATGTCCATCCAGTATAGCATAAAAATCACTGATAGACCCTATCTTAGGTTCCAACAACATGGCCGAACGCCTTTTGATGGAGGTCAGAAAGTTATTGATCTTTTGAAAAGAGATAAGTACGATCAAAAACAGGTCATAATACTTGTAAATATTATTTTAAATAGTGTGCTGAAATTATGTCACAATAATTTTCAAACCATTTATTTACTTATGACTTTCGTCAGCCGTTTAAAAAAAATATTGTATTAAAAATATTATTAAATAGTAGTCTACATTAGCATACGTTTTATATACATGGAAAAATATGTATAAGTATTAGCTTGAAATCCAATTGATTCTCTTTTATTAAACTTCTTGTATATTATTCTATTACACAAATATTTTATAAAAATGTGTAAAATGTAAAATATCTCAAATATACTTTAAAGTACCTTTGGTGAACTAACTTTATTTGGATCATCTACTTTTTAAATACATGTGATGTAGTAGACATTTTGAAAAGCCAATTTAGTTAGTTTAAAGATATTTTTGTTCATTCATATTTAGTATAATTATTGACATTTTATGTTTAAAATTGTATCTTTAAGACTTTATTGAAAATATTTAGTCATTATTGGTTTAGTGACGATTTGAGTTCATGTCTTACGAACCATAATTTGAAAAATGTCCTGCTTAGTTTATAATATCCTATGTATACTTTACCGTACTCTTGAATTATTTATCATTTGATATCCAAAGAATAATTTGGAAATAAAATATATTTCAAACAATATTTTTAAATACATTTTATTAACTACACAAGCAATTCATAATGTTAAGTTAAATTGTTTGTTTAATTTTTCTTTGAGTTATAATTTTCACCTACACTAATGAAAAGGACAAAGGTGAGGATCAAACAAAAATTTATTAATAGCTATACGAACTTTGATAAAAGTTATTTAGTGCTAGCACAGCTATTGGTGGTATGGTTTATAATTTATTTAGTTGGTAATGGCTGTTAACAGCCATTAACCAATTGTCTTGTTTTTGTAAAATGTGCTTAGCGTCTATTTTTTTACGACATTAAAAATATAAATATCTTGTTTTCATTTGTGTTGCAAAATATCTGTTGTATTAGGAAAAGTGAAATAGAGTTTAAGAATTAGAAGAAGTATGCTTATAAAATTATCTTAAATAATTTTAATAATTCATCGCTTATTGTGTTTAAAATACATTAGTTTAAATTCAGAACCTACGTTTTACGGAATTGTTTGTATAGGCTTACGTCCATACTTTATTATTAATTTCTACTTGGTCAAGAGTCTAATGAGTTCTCCACCACGCAAAAAAATAAATATGAGCAAAGATGCTAATATAATAGGACTATCCAAATGTGTAGGTAAGTAAAATATATATTTTCCTATTTTAAAATACCTCGGATCTTTTTTTTTCACACTTGTCTCTTAAAGCTGTTCTTGGTAGGGATGAACATCGATAGCAAAATATTGATGTCAACATCGGAGAGGTCTAAACCAAACCATCGATATATTTTTTTAAACATTGAAGCCATAAAACTAAGAATAAGAATTTGTTTTAATGATTGAGGTAATCATTATTTCTAAATTAATATAAAAATAATTATTTGAGGAAAGAAAGATAAAATTACAGTTCAACTAAATATGATACAATTATTAAAATACCGCTACAGTTAACATAGTCTAAGGTGTCACTCTTGCAATAGACTGGACTGCTGATGACAGGGAGATTGGGGGGGTTTGAATCTCAGTAGGTATTTAAGGCGTTAATTTGTGAATTAATGTACTGGTAGTATGAAAATTATAAAAGGTATCAAATAGAGTTGTATTAAACATTAAATAAATTTGAAAATCTACATAAAATACCCCTGATTAATTCATAACATGAATGGCATTTAAAACAAGCCTTTTTAACAAATAAGATGTTACATTTAAGATTATCAGGCTCATTAATCAATGGTAAAATAACTAATTACACATAGCATTTTTATAGTTAGTATATATATTATTCACTTGATATCTTAACAAACTTAAACTAATGATGTAGGTCTATGCTTGCATAGTAATTGAATTGAAACGGAAATTAAGGAAAACTTGTTTTTGAAAAGGTTTTGCAAAGTGAAAGTTGAAACTAGTTAATAATTTTTAATAGTAAAAAAAAGTAAAAGTAAATTACAGTAGCCTACAATATTGATGATTTGTTGTAGAAATCCCTTTCTTTTTACGATGATGCTGTGTGAGCAACCACTATTTGATGTCTAGTTTCAATGTAGGCCTAGGCTGTATCAGGGTGTCTACTGGGTCACGAAAGTCACGAATTTTTAATATTTTGGTCATACAGTCACGAAAATAATTTTAGTTTGAATTTCCTGCACATCGTAACAACGCGAATGCTTCAAAGATAGCGCTATCCACTACACATGATGGCATGCACCAGTAGGAAGTTGCCTGATTGTTTTGTTTGTGATTCCAACGACAAGGTTAACTTTCGCCATCTTGTATTAAATATTAATTTGGCGTGCTACTTGTCTCGTGGGGTGTGTGAGTACATTATGCTGTGTGTGTGTCTACAAATAATGGTTTTTGAGTGAATGACTTTGAATTCAGGTTTTGTAGATGATACGGGAAAATACCAGGACATTTTCTACAAAAACCTAGTGTTCATCTGTGTTGTGGATCTGGATCAAGATGTCGGCGGCAATTATCAATTTTTTATGCTTTCAGTGATCTGACTGCAATTTGAAGGCAGTGTAAAATGTATATTATAATTTCAAATTAACGTTGGCAGCAATATAGCAATAGTTTTCGCAGTGAAATATGGCGTATTTTTTTATAAAATATAAAATAATATCATTAGTGTTAATATTTAATCCTTGACGTAATTCATTTAATTTTAAAGACCATTCATTCAAAACAGAAATTTACCAATTTTTAAAATGATTTTCGTTGTCTAATGGGCACATAAAACATTAGGCCTAAATTATATTTTAATCGTGTGTTGCAAAAAAAATCCATAATTTTTTTGGGTGGCATTCAAAGATTTTATGTGTGAAGTTTAGGCTAATCTGTTAAAAGATGCCTGGTAAATGTTCATTCTAATAGTTTTGGTTGACTGTTGAAGAAAATGAATACTCAAAGTGGTTGCACCCTGTTGAATGATGACCAGTACAAGGCTTATTGTACATTTTATAAATCGAAATTTGATATAAGCCACAGTGGGTTGAATGGAGTGAAAATTCATGGTAAAGGTAAGAAGCATTTGGAACTAGCCTCTGCCCTACTCCAAGGTGTTTATTATTATAATATCTAGGCCCGATGTACAATATAATGTTCGACCGTTTACCAAAGGAATTTTTTTGCACCGCGTCTTACTGACCGTTTGGGCTATACGCCCCCGAAGGTATTTTGTGGTCAAAAAAGGTCACCAAAAAGTCAAGAATTTTTGTTCCTCTAACTGAGTAGACATCCTGTGTATCTGAATAGTCAAGTACACTTGACTTGATGCAGACTTGATAATTTTACACTTCTCGTGGTTTTCATAGTGAAGACTGCATCAAACTATTCGAACGGCAACACACTTGGGCCCATCGTGCTGCTTCCTACCGAATAACTTAGAAACTATGTAAAAGCCATCTATTAGCTATAATGAAAACAAAATATTTGTGTAAGTCGGTGTTCAAGCAAACGAAACGATAATAATAAAACAATTGCCAGTCAAACACCGCAATAAAACTGCATGGCTCGTAGCTTTTGTATCCATGGTTACCAAGACCTTGAGAAGATTGCATCGTTCTAGTCCACAACTATTCGGACAGATCTACACTTGGTTACGGGATTGCCAATGCAGCTATCAACGCCACGAGCCAACGCGACGCCGCATAAGTAGACTATTCGGATACAGCCCTAGTTCTACATCATCCTCAGGTCTTTAGTAAAGAAACACAGACACAATATGGCCAGATCACAATGCAATTGATAAAATACCAATGGTGTATTTTAATTATTAAAGATAGCCTAGCCTAGTTATATTTGAAAAAAATAGATTACGAATAAAATTAAGAAACTATTAACAAAGAGGCCAGTGTTCGGGGAGGAAGGTGGTGTTCCTCACTACATGGTCATGAATGAATGATTTGAAGAAAGGTGTGGAAAGGCGTGGCAGATTAACTGCTAGAAACTTCTAACATTAGTTAATGTAGATAGAAGAGAGATGTGAGCATAATCAAAAGATAACTAAAACTGTTGTGTTAACTTATTATATAGATAGATATAAATTAGTATGAGAAAAAAAACTAAGTAAGGTTAAAATAACAATGGGGCCAAAAAAGAAGTATTGAGGTTATAATCTTCATGACACCGGCCTGAATATAAGTCATTCACAAACTAAGTTTACCTGGATGACAGCTCGAAATGTTACTAGAAGTAATCCCTAATATATCACTACGCCAACAGCTGACATCTATCACTTTGGATGACTAATGAAAACAGATGTTAATGTATTAATGTGATATTATTATTATTATTATTAATACCACCGCGTCTTACTACCCGTTCGGGTTATACGCACTTACGCTAATGTGAAATGGTAGGGTGATTGTGAGATGAAATGGAGGACCTACAGTTTAACGTGGAATCCGAACCACGGTGGAGGCCTGGCATTCCCCACATTCACAAGATGTCTTGTCAGAGGTGAAGGAAGGGTTTGGTAATCAGATAAATCCGTGCCGGGACCGAGGATTGAACTCTGGCCGCCAGCACAGAAGTCTGACACCTCACCCCTAGACCGCCAGGTCACCGACGACAATGTGATAGTTAACCACAGTAATTTAGTCCAATATTATTTATATATTTATTTGAGGTCGGACACAAAGTTTATTTATAGTTTTATTCTCCTTAAAAAATATTCACACCACTTTCACAAAAACTTCTAACGAACATAGCTTCAAAATGGCGATTGACGAATCTAAACCATATGATTGAATATAACAGTAAACAAGTTTTTTACAATGATGCAAACACTCAGTTGATGAAAATATTTTATTCATTTAAATATTTCAAAATACGATAAAATAATCATAAAATCATTTATTGTATGTAAAAAAAAGACCAACAGTTTTCTCTTTTCCTAGTAAATACGATGCCTGTATTAAAAGGTATTGATGTGTGCACTATATTACACAAAATCAGTGACGTTCCAAAGTGAGAAATAAGTACTTTTAATTATGTTTAAAATATTGTTTCGAGTTGGATGAAAAGAAACTATTTAAAAAAAATCTAATAGTATGAGAAAACTTAAGTTTATATTATTTTAAATGTAATATATAACAGGTAATTAAAGATCTTTACATTTATAACAAAACTGTGATCTTTTACAAGTGTTGACAACCCAAAACCTAAACATATGATTTTCGAACTGTCATCCAGGTAAAAATCTATCGTGAACGGAATATAGGTCTTAACTACGTTCATGCCAACCATACCGATAATCTTCAATAATTTTTTCTACAACTATCCTGCCAGTGTTACATTGATTTTTGTATAAAATAAAGAAGTGACTAGAAAGTATTTAATTTTTTTTTAAATAAAGATCCTAAAAATTAGGAAGATAGAGAGGCATGGGAATTTGATTGTCTTCTAAGGAGTGGCATCAGCTGGAAAAGGTTGGAAACCACTGCTCTACTAGGTCCTACATAAATGCAGGTAAATCTTTCTCTCCAAGTTATATTTTATGCAGCCCTATCACATTAGTGTTATGTGAATAAACTGAACAAGTAGTGAGATGTTGTGAAGTTAAAATAATAAAAAGTCGGTGACCTGGCGGTCTAGGAGTAAGGTGTCAGACTTCTGTGCTGGCGGCCGGGGTTCAATCCTCGGTCCCGGCACAGATTTATCTGATTACCAAACCCTTCCTTCACCTCTGACAAGACATCTCACGTTAAACTGTAGGTCCTCCATTTCATCTCACAATCACCCTACCATTACACATTAGCGTAAGTGCTTATAACCCGAATGGGTAGTAAGACGCGGTGCTAATAATAATAATAATAATAATAATAATAATAAAACCAAGCTTATCTAGAATTTAGACAAATCAAATTAACTAGCATAACTTATGTTATAGGCAGCAACTTTGGTTTTTAATTCATCCATTTTCTTGATCAAGTAAAATATTGTTCATTGGTGTACAGTAGGGCCTATGGTATATGTTTGTAATGAAACACCTAATATCTTCTTCATTAATTAAATTTGTTAAATATCAGGCGGTAAGTTCTGACTCAACATTAAAATGACCCTTTTCAGTGGTTGAGTGACTAACCTGCTAATGACGGGCAGATGAGGGTTTGAATCCCGGTCAGGTCTACCAAGGGAGGTATTTCCTGAGTGGTTTCTCACACTTCGTTCACGCAAATGCGTGTGGTTTACCTTTAAAATGGTTTCTTCCTACTCCCTACTTTATTAGAGTAATTATCATATTTGTATTGATAAAAAAACAACATAAAAGTGTATATTTTATTAATGCAAAGGACACATGTGATGCAGAACCTTGACCAAGGTCAATACTGAGGTCACAATGGCCCACTTGGCTCAGTGGGTAGCCCGCCTCTTCCCTCTCCCCACCCCTCTTTCCAAACATGCCCACTGCCAACCGTGTGTGACCTAATTTGTCAGTGGCCAACTGTGTCTGTTCCTACACACTCTACCATGTACAGTCATGAGAATACAAACCCACACTACAAATAACTGTGATGAATATTTAGTTTAAAATTTGAGCATTTTACTAAGTCTTTGCCTGTAGTGTTGGTCGTTGTTTCAAAACTATAGCGACGTTAAGCTAGCAAGTTAGTTTGTGCTGTCATAACCTTGATGTCTGCTGCTCGGACACTTGTGAGTTCATCTTGTCTCGAGGCTGTACATGAACTGGCAAGTAGACTCAGTATTGACCGTGAGGCGTCAGGTGTGATGAGTTGTGTGAATTTTAATTTTTTAAACCATGCCATTGACAAATATAATTTGAAGTAGTATTATGTGAAGTAATTTCTTTATCAAACACATATGTGGTAATCTTTTACCATCTAAACCAGGCCTGGGCATTTTCTTAAAGGGATGCATTGAAAATTTAAATATAATAACATGCCGCCAAATAAAAAATTATATTTTGATAGCTGCAATTTATTATACTATATATGCCTAAATACTTAACATAAAAAAATAGACAATATAAAAAAATAAGTTATTCTCCAGTAAAACCGAACTTAATGAGATGACTGCAATTATTTCATGTTTCTTTGTTTCTTGTTAGATGGAAATGTTCATCGATAGTGCCTGATCATAAATAGTTTTTATTGAAATACCGGTAATAGAAAATGTTTGTTCAGATATGTAGGTTGATCTATAAATAACGTAAAATATTAATATCTCTTTACGATGCTGCAATTCTCCTGGATTTGGATTGCAATGTAACTCTTATCATCTCGAGTGAGTTCACTAGTTGATTTGTATTGAATATAAAATATTGTATACTCCTTAATGATAAGAATCCCAATTGACTGTGCTGTACTTATTTCATGTTATCTTAATATATGTTTTATCATCATCATCAACTGTTTTTATCCTATGGTCAGGCCACTTTAGTGAAATGCAATCCTAATATATTTCCTTTGTTTTCCCTGAAAGGTATTGATATCAATCCTACTTAGATGACCTCGGTGTTATACACCCAAACCATAGAAGGCAATATGGACACTAGTTGATGCAGGTTTTCTTTTATTGGATTGATATAATACGTATTTTGTTACATCAATATTATACATAGACTGCTTTAGTGCTCACATGGTCTAAGGCGGCACTCTCGCAATAGACTAGATTGCTGATGGAGAGGTTGGGGTTTAAAACCCAGTCAGGAGTACTGAAGTTGCTTTTTTCCTAACTGTTTTTCTACTCTCCCTCCATCCAGATGTGTGTACACTTCCTCTAAATTTAACCTCACACATCCGCTAACACAGAAACATAACTTGTACAAATATGTATATTCCGAACAGGTAGTAAAACATGTTGTTTTTAACACCGCGTCTTACTACTCATTCGAGCTATACACTTATGTACTAATTACACTAATGGTTTTAGGGATTAGGAAGGTTATATTCAGGGAAAGTGTACCCACATTTGCATGTAGGTAGAGTGGAATCCCAGTTTGGAAAAAATAACTCATCAGTACACCCGACCGAGATTTGAACCTCGTTCTCCCTGTCATCAGCAGTCTAGTCTACTGCAAGAAAAGCATGCTAGACCACACGGCCACCAAAGAGGGTTACGTAATGTTAATTAATACTAACTGTTGTGACTTTTTTCCAGAGGATTTGACTAAGAGTGTCTCTCATCTTGGTAAAGTGCAGCAAAACCTACTCCAATATAATGCTTCAATTTCCTCATACATCAAAGAACTTAAGGATGCTAGAAATGTCACTCTAGCTCTATCTGATGAAAAGACTTCAACCAACTAGAATCACTGAATAATATGTTTATGTTGTCACTACTAGATAAAAATTGAGACATTTTGTAAGTTATGTTTTAGTAAGGTATTATATTTGCTTATTTATTTACACATAGATCCTGAAATGTTTTGGGTTTATAAAAATGATTATTGATGAGCACATCTGTAGGGCCTATCAGCCATTTTGTGGAAATTGTCTTTTCTTAATGCACTAACTGTAATGAAATGATGATCATTTTCAAAACCAACTTTTATTAAAGTAATAATTGTGCTTTTCATAATCTTATTGGTTATATTAAAAGTATGATTGTTGAAGAGGTTGACCTTCTTGACTCGTGAAAGTTGAAGTTTTAACTTGTTTACAAATCCTTATTTGGTATTTCATATTAACAATGTTTAAATTTACCGACAGTACAAACAATTTAGGGATGAGAGGGGCCTACCGCTGAAATATATAGTAGTATATCTCAAATGTCATAACAAACATTGAACAAAAAAATTAACTTTTGACGACCAATTAATTTATCTAAATATAAAATCCCAATGCTGTATCATTGAACTCAAGTTATTATATTCTCCTGATTGAAACTAAATACAGTAGCCCCATGACTTCTTTGGTGCTGACTGATAGCTCACAGCTGACTTCTGGCAGTCAACATTTAGGTATACACCTAGATTTTGACTCTCAGAAGTGACAGCTGATAAACACTTGTTTTTGCAGATCATATGGTTCGGCGTAGGGATACATAATTTGGTCTGGTAACTTTTCAAAGGATGACCTGGCGGTCTAAGGGTAAGGTGTCAGACTTCTATGCTGGCGGCCGGGGTTCAATCCTCAGTCCTGGCAAATACTTATCTGATTCTTATCTGATTACCAAACCCTTCCTTCACCTCTGACAAAACATCTTGTGAATGTGAGGAATGCCAGGCCTCCGCCGTGGTTCGGATTCCACGTTAAACTGTAGGTCCTTCATTTAATCTCCCAATCACCCTACCATTACACATTAGCGTAAGTGCGTATAACCCGAACGGGTAGTAAGACGCGGTGCTAATAATAATAATAACTTTTCAAAGCTGTCAGTCAGCACCAAAGAAGCCATGGGGCTACTCTACTATGAATCTGACTACTCAAATAATATTAAGTTTTTAAGCTAATAACTTATTTTTAAATAAACCCAATTAATAAAATCGGTACTTTATATACTTAACTGTCGGCTAATAATTTTGACTTGCCTTATATTATCATTGACGAGTATTGGTGGTCTCTCAGCCTAACTAACATATCACTCTCGTGTTAGATCTGATTGCCAGTGACAGGGAGATTGATTACTAAAGGAGCAGTAGTTAGAAGAAAATGGTGTCCACATTTTGGCTATAAGTTAAGTAACAATATTTGGTTGAAGTACCCTCTTTCGAAAATACTCATACTATAACATTTATAATTTATTATTCCTTAAGGCTATGATTGTGTAGTAATCCAGATGTTTAGATTCATTTGGTAGATAATACATTTCTATCTTTGTAGACTGGGTGGAAGTTATGTAGATCATTAGAGCAGCGTTCCACAATTTTCTATAGTGCCATTTTCATAGAAAGGGCCCTTTTAGAAAATTAAAAACACAGCGTATTTCTATGCATTCATCATTAAATACGGAGTGTAAGGAGCGGGAGAAAGGGCTAGTGTTTTTTTTTT
>CABFVX010000198.1:230979-252880 GCA_902151425.1 Timema shepardi | reverse complement strand
TATTGCTTCAGTACAAAAATAGAGTTTAATTTTCTTCACATGGTGATATCAACAGTAATTGTTGAATATTTGTTATGAGCATAACGATAGATAGATAGATGACAAACTTTTTAAATGAAGAGGAAAAGTTGTCATTAGATTCCAGGACACTCTTGACAGATATTCAACAACTGTGGATTTCACCATGTGAAGAAAAGTGATTTATATTGACCAAAAAAAGTTTTTATATTAAAACTCTAAAAACCCTGGCCTTTTCTCGCGTCCCTTACATCCGCACCTTGATAGGATTTTACTATATTATTAGTATTTTATAGATATTGATAATATCTTATCAAAAATAATAGCTTGGTTAACATGACTCTATGTATGAATGCGTGAAAGTAGATCTAATAACTTTTATACCTATCGGATAAGGTTCTTCGTATGAAAATTAAACTACCCTGTTCTTTACTCTCTGTATGGTAGCAGTCTTACCTCACCTTATTTCACTTTTGAAGGGCCATGGTTGTATCCATTACGCTTTCAAGCTAGAAGGAGTATGTACATAAAAGAATCTCTAAAGTTGTTAACAGATTGTAATTCACATGTTTCTTGTTTACTCAATCATGACATAATTATGTGGTTTATTAGAGAAATTGGACATATTTGATTTTTTCACACTTTTAATAACCGTTTACTTTCACAAGAAAATTAACTACTCTTACAATATTTCTCTTATGGTAAAGATCACATCAAGTTTTGAACTTGACATTATTATTATGTTACTAGAAATGTTGATTTTTAGTGTAAGTTTAATCTTTATATCATAACTGATCATCATCTACTACTGTTTGCAGCCTGTGGCTGGCTCACTTTAGTATAATACCTGCATCTTTCTCTGTCCTTTCACTATTCTTATCCTCTCACTTGCACACTTTGTGTTATCTGCTCCTTCGGTCTCTTTTCCTTCGGCTCCCTTGCAATATTTTTCCTACATACTCCATCATTCTTTTAGACATCTTTTCCTTTTCCATCCTCATTGCATGCCCATACTATCTCACTCTTACTTCCTCTACTATCTCATGTACTCCCTGTACCCCACGTTTTCCCTGATAACTTAATTTCTGATCCTGTTTCTCCTCATGACAGCTAACATGCTTAGTAAAAAGTTGTTTCCAATAAATTTAATAAACCAGTATACTAGTTATTATATAAAAATTGAATGGGTTCGGTGAAAAAAACTTGAGATGTAACCTACAGTAGTTGAACAATTACGTCTTATAATAAAAAAACTTTAAAAACTTACTTCCTTCGTAATAATTCCCCCATCCATTCTTTTTATAATAATAAAAGATCAATAACTACAGTATTTATGCTAAGTTTTTAGCATTTAAAATCATTTATCTTCCTTTCTGAATTTTTCTAAAAACCTATATAAAACATTAATAATTTAGCCTAATTGTGTGCTCTTTCAACTAGACTCGTGTACTTAGTTGTCAAATGAGTTACATTAAAATCTATTTCTTTAATAGCACCACAGTATGGTGGATATCAGCAACTTATACCAGTTAATTTAAAAAGAAACACAACCGTCAGAATCCAGGCCGTAAATTTAAGTGAACAACCTCTTAATATGGCAGTAAATTTTCAGAGCCTTGCCAGGATTCATACTTTGTACCTATGGATCAAAAGATGAACATAGTACTGACAATTAAATTGTAAGGCTAAAAGTACAAATGATTATCATTTCATTGCTTTAGTTTTTGTTCATAAAAATAATAGTTTATATTTCAATGCAATGTTTTGAAATTAATCTTTACAAAAATAAATAGTTTCATTTTGTAATACTTTAGTTGGAACCTTCAGCAACCATAATCTACAGGTAGGTTATTTGTGTGTGTGTTTTTCAGGATCTTAGATGGACATTCCCATGACAATGACTCAGACAGAGGAGCGACACTTCCTAGAAAACATTGCTAAAGCGTATTGCTTGTTGTTAGACGAGCACAGAGACTTGCTGCCTCAGTATTTGGATCAAGACGCGGTGTTGGATTGGTTTGGTCGCCCCATCGCAGGCAAGGACAACATCGAGGGCTACTTCCGCTACAACATCCACAACACAGTCCACTCGTTCACTTCGATCCAACCTTCTGGGCCGACACAATCGAGGAAAAGGGTTGTACACAACGACTCCACGCCTCTCTCGAGCACCTCTTGGATGTCGCCACTTGAGATCAGGTCAGATGACTTAGTTTCCACCCTTGATTTCAACTCTCTCTCATTCAACGAAGGCAACACTCTAGAGCCTGTGTTCACCACCCCGACCATGACTGCAAAACTTGAAAACGGTCAAGGAGACGGCCCAGCCATCCTCAAACCAAGCCCGGCTTTGCATGCGAGCAGGTTTTTTGAAGCCAGGGGGACTATCAAGTTCAGTTTCAAACCAGACTTAAAGCGTGCTACATTGAAAAATGCTAAAGCTCTCACGGGTACCAAGGATTGGGAACGCACTTGTAAGGTGCATATTTCTTACTGCATAACGGACCAAGACACCAGCACGGCAGATTACAGTTGCCCAGAGTTGGGCGCTTTCAAGATCTGTCAGATGATCTATCAGGACAACAATAAAGTGAGGAGGAATCTGGCCCAGGCATTTGAACAAGCTGCTCTTGACCATTCGTTTTGAAACGTTTGGTTTCTGTCACGTATTATTTTAGTATAATGTAACACAAGCTGTCCTTAACTCAGGCGATGAAATAGGCCTATGCTGCGAGCATGGTGATTGCATTTATTGAATTGAACTCTGTGGTTTGTTTAAGTTTTGTAAAGTGGCAGACCAAGCGGTATGCTTGCTTATGATGTGCGAGTTTAGTTTTTACTTTTGGAAATGTTACCTAAGTATTACCATTATGTTTTAATTATACAAATTTATCATGATGCTATAATTTTCTTGTTGTAATTTAGATATTAAAAAGCTCAAGGCTAGTTACTAAGCTAAGATGCAGTTAAATTATCATTTTAATGATTGTAATTTTCAGCTCCAGACGTTTTATACAATTTAGAATAGCCTAATAACTCAGCATAGCAGAGAGATTTTTTTTTTAAATCTTATCATACAGAATATGATTATTTTTCTATATGACTTAAAAATATTCTATAGATCTGTTTTTACTTGCAATATAATTATGTTATGTCTGTGTTGATGCCTTAATGTTAATATCCAAGACAATTCTCAAGGGCTTATACATACTTTGTTTAAAATAGGCTGAAATTCTTGATTTGTAGAAGTACTTATAATATTTTCGTGTTGTGTTTAATTTCTTTCACTATTACATTATTTTTGTTTTGTTTATATAACTCTTAATTGTTTTGTTTGTCTCCTTAAACCCGTTGAAAATATAGTGTGTCACCTCAATGAAAGGTGGAGGAAAAGACTAGATAGGTGCGAGTATTTAAAAATTTCAATTGTTTGAATAAATTTTAAGATATTTTTTTAACAAACAACCTTTTATTTTTATATTTCTTTCGTATGTTTAAAAAACTTATCTTTTTTTAAAAAAATACAGTTAAAAATTCAAATTTGTACTTCAAAAACTTTTTCCTACAAGAATTGTCAGTCTCAAAAACTATTTTTTGTGTTTGTGGCTTATGCACAGCTCTATTAAATAAATTCAACTGGAAATACTTGTACAAAAAATTCTTCTATATTACTCGGATTCGACTAAAACCAAGTTTGAACCTGCGTATATAAGTTAAAAATGTGTACTCGCATATACCTAGCTAGAAAAGACACAAATTGAGGGGAATTTGCATTCCCACCAAAAATATGAATAAACTAAATCATATTTTGATTTCCATGACATGTTTTGATGAAAAACTGCTATCTCTTATTAAGTGTTAGTTGAACTACACATATCAATAATTAATTATAACTACTTAAAATGTCAATGTTCAATTTAGTACAACTTTTCATCCTTTTAATAGTACAAGCTACAATATTGCTTCTTGTTGAGATAATACGAGGGCAGTTCAGAAAGTAACCTTCGTTTGGCTGTAAATAAAAAACTTGTATAGAAAAAATATTTTATTATATACACATTAAAACTATAGCTTTTTACTATTTTTCAACATAGTCACCATTTAAATTTAAACATTTGTCATAGTGTTTCATTAATTTACAAATTCCTTCTCTATAAAATTCAACTGCCTGGGCACATAGCCAATCTTCCACGGCATTTTGAATTTCGTCGTCGTCGAAGCGCTATGACACAAGCCACTTCTTCATGGGAGTGAAGAGATGAAAATCATTTGGAACTAAGTCGGGGCTGTAAGGGGGATGGTCAAAAACGTCCCATTTGATTTGTTTTAAATGCTCTTGAGTTTCCGAACCGCCCTCGTAGTATTTTATTGTTTTGTGTTGTCTGTTTTATTTGATTCCAAACAATCCATACGATTGGGATTTTTCATATGACACACTGTTTCTTATAAACTAATATATCATTTTATATATACATGTCTGTATATGTGTGTTAATTTGGTATATTATTAAAATTATGTTGAGTATTATTCTTTGCACTGTATTCAGTCATCTATTAAGTTTTAAATACTCTGATTAGAATTATATTTTTGTTTACTTGTGCTCGCAAATAACTAATCAAAGTGTCAGTTTTCTTAACGAAGTATTCATTTATTTTGTAACTAACAATTTAACACAACAAACTTTGTGACCTATTTGCCCAAACTCAAACACATAAAAGTTGGTTGGTAGCCAGAATACACGCATATGAGCTTAAGTCTCCAAAACAATCCCAAATACTTAAATAAAATGCATCATTCACAAATTTTTGCAAAATAAGTAAACTTTTGTGTGCCTACCTACTGATGGAAATATTAGGAACAATAATTATATTAATAAACCCAAGAAGCTTAGATTTTTTTTACTTAGTGTTTTAAGGTGATTTTGTTCCTATTTTAGTAGTAAACATGTTGAAATGAGTAATTCTGATTTTCCACTTTTTTTTTAAAGATAATATTAAAATCCATTTTTATTTATCATGACTTAATATTGTTATCCTCTATGTATTTCATAAATATAATGTTTTTAGTAATATGTGATGTTTTATAGACTAATTTGTTGTTGACATATCGTAGAATTTTAAAAGTGGTATGAAGTTTTTTGTTCTAATAATACTTTGGAGTACCTGATAGAGAAATAATACTGAAAATTGTTGTAATATTTGAACTAAGAATTTTATATTTTTTATAAAAAATAACATTAAGCCTCTGGGTTTTTAGACACACAAACTAGGATGCAAAATATTAAAATGTTTCTTTGATCTAATCTACTTATGTCCTTTAGTTAAAATGTAAATAATTTCTTTCTTAACTACTTAAAAATGACTTAAACATTATTATTGAAACTTCACCAAAAAAAATTGTATTATTGTTGTGTAAGATTAAAAGTTACCTTTGTATCAAATCATTCTTATCTCTAAAATATTATAAATAACTTTAATATAGTCTGCATACAATCCAAAGGAATGAATGCAAAAATGCAACCCAATTTTATATTTTAAACAGATGGAAACTGGGAACATTTCTTGGTTGGCTATCAACCTATTGTTTATAATCAAAAATTCAAACAGAGATAGCACTCTGTGATAACTGAACATAATTATTTATCGGTGAGAAAAATACTTTGCTATTCGACTGAAAACATAATTAGTTGACAATATACTTTTGTCAGCTCAGCCATTAAGCGACTAAAAATATCTTTTAGCATAAAAAAAAAAGTTTGGATACAAACTCAATAGATCTCAAACCAGGGCCTAAATTAATGATTTTAATTGTAAATTAGGGCTGCAAAAGCCTCGGTTTCAAATTACTATTTACTACCGTATTTGTGTTTTACTCGACTATTCCAATCTTAATATCCTAGTTATAAGTTGGTTGTAATTAAGTTGAAATTTGAAGTTCAAATTATTATTTTTTAACTAGGGAGCTAACTACTTAAAGTATTTTATGTATTCACTGTAAAGTTGTGTTTTAAGTTTTTTGTATTGAATCTCAGGAAAATAAAAAGTTTATTCATCAGCAAATATTTGAGATATTATTTAAATGTATACTTTATGTTGCACTACAACTAAATTACCAGTTCTTATACCCCGGGAGCTGTTCCTTTTTGTACTCATCATTGTTTTTGTACTTTTGGGCCTTTACCTTATTGAACACTTGTGGGTAACTTTTTTTTTTTTTTATGGAACAATATTGACACCAAAGATCAATTAGAACATGCTTAGTGTCTTCTGATTTTGAAAACGGGACCCAGTCGTCCTTATCCTTGAATAAGTGAATAGTTACCCCTGCAATATTCCTGGTATAGTTATTTTAATGATCTGCAGCACTTTTAGTGAGCCCCTAGGTGTATATAATATAAAACAAGTGTTTTGCCTTGGTTGGGAACAAGTCTGAAAATCCTGTTCTTGCCGGAACTTGCGGTCCTATTGTATCCGCACAGTCTCTCGAAAACAAACAAGTAACTATAGGCTATTCAATAAATAACAATAAAGAACACAAGAAAATATATCTAGTTGGCTAACGCGCTAGTCATGTTGAGCCCGACTGCTGAGGACGGGGAGATCGAGGTTCGAATCTCGGTCGGGTGAACTGGGGGTTGGTTTTTCCTAAATGGTTTTCCACACTCCCTCCACGCAAATGCGGGTTCACTTCCTTTAATTCAACCTTCCCAATTCCTAATCCATTAGTGTAATTAGTACTTAGGCGTATAACCCGAACGAGTAGTAAGACACGGTGCCAAATAATAATAATAATAAGAAAATATATTATATCCTATTTAACTTACACATGCGATTTACATTTCATCAACACAGTTTATCAATATTTACACTAATTCACTAATGCATGAGTTACTGACCTATTTGTCTGAGCCAACCCATAACGCGCTCACTTAATTCAATACACACCACCATTGCGAGCACCTGTTAATTTGAAACTACAAACATGAGTCCCCATCTGAAGGCCTGATCCACCGACACTCTATGCCTCTGATGTCAAGTAGAGCCCCCCCTTGGTGAGTGTCATGAACCTCAACTGTCTCGTCATGACATACACAGCACACAGGGTTTATTGATATGTTTCTGGATCTACTTTAAATATTAGTCAAAATAATGCAAGGAAAAATCTGTATATAATGGTAGAGTTTTCTCTGTGATGTCTTAAATATTTTGGCTGGAACACCGGTAAAATTCTTTTTTCGCTGTTCAATAAATTGACTTAAAAACAACATTGTTGGCAACCTAACATATTTTTTTAGACCTTACTACATAAGCATCTTGTTCTGACATGTTGATACTTCACATGATCAATGAAGTGTGTCATACAGTTAAATCTCTCTTAACGAACACCTATCTATAGTGGACTATTCTTTATAAGAGATATTTTAAAATTTCTCGGCCAAACAACATCCTAATAACATACTTTCTAAATAAAGAATACGTACACTGCTAGAAACACATATTCATGCATAAACGTCTCCGCAGAGCAGGCAAAAATTGAAAATACCAGTCCATATGTTGTATAATAATACTGAAGGAATGTCAAGAAGTTCATTGTCTCGCGCCAAATGTGATCATTCCGGCCTTCCCCCTCAGGGGAAAGTTTTTAAAATAGCATTCAACGGGTAGTAACTGTGTTACTACAAGGTCAATCTTCCTTTAGTCTGTGCTCGGGTGAGCATATGGGCCTCTGTTCAAATTAAATTTTTGCGTATTCTGTGAATAATACCAGTTGTACAGTGAGACCCATACAATATGCATTTATTTGTCATAATTACCCGGCACAAAATACAATATTTAGATTGTTGTAGTTAATCTCCACAGAATTTAGGTGCATGTAGATAAAATTGGGGTTCAAGCCCAAAAGTGTGAAATAGGAAGACGTAAGGGAACCCAACTCGTGTGAACATGCTCAGAGCGAACACAAGCTATAACTGTGCTAAGTTGTGTACAGAGTTAAGGTAGGATTCCCTCAGTGCACCTGTGACCAGCGACTGGACTGGATTCCTTAGTTTGTTATGTGGCCAGTTTCTTCGAGGTGACTGCAACTGGTGACCAAAGTATGTGTCGAGCTTCTGAAATGTCCTTAATTTATTATTATAATAAAGTGTTAAGCCATTAAATTAAACAATAATTTAATAATCCCATAGGATTTACATCACACCCAACAAGAAAAAAATTCAGACTCAATAAACACTTTGCTGTGTACATTGACTGTGGATTGTTCCGGAATTAAACTTCCTTAATACTATACATAGTGGTATCACCATCGCAATAACCTTTTATAAGACATTCAAAATTAATACAGAGTAACCAAAACATTGAAAAAATGTCCCTATATCTTAAATTTATCAGAGATAAAAATCTATTTAAGGTTGTAAAATATAACTTGAGTTGGGAATAAATAATAATAGAACTTGTTACATGTTTTAACCGATAGATTAAATTATTTCTCTGGAGATTCGAAAATGCCTTCCTTTTAAGCAAAGTGTCATACTACTTCTTTGAAAAGGGTTGTGGGGGACAGGTTGGAAGAGGATTAAAGAAAAGGCCAGTGTTTTTGCATTTTCTATGGCAATATATTTTTTTGATTAATATAAATAAAGTATTGCTTCAATACAAACAGTTTAATTTTCTTCCCATGGTGATATCAACAGTTGTTGAATATCTATCATGAGCATAGAGCATTAGATGACACACTTTTTAAATAAAGAGAAAAAGTTGACATTAAATTCCAGGACTTCCTTGACAGATATTCAATAAATGTTGATATCACCGTGTGAAGGAAATTAAACTTTTATATATATGTCTACTGGAGAAATATATTTTTTTTGCCATAAAAATTGCATAAACGCTGGGTTTTTCTCACATACCTTTTCATCTCACCTTAAGGTCAATATTTTTGCAAAATTTATAACAAATAACTATTTTGGACTAAATAAATAAAGTATTGTTCCAATAGCTAACCTCAACTGTTCATGAATATCGATTATGGGCATTTTCTCAAATGCCAATGTGCTCATGACAAATATTCAAGAACTGTTTAGATTAAGATGGGTGGAAAAATAAACAAATTATCTACTGAAACTAGATTTTATTTATTTTTGTTATAAAAAAACTGTAAAAATAAATGGAGCCGTTTCAATCCACCCCACCTTAAGTGCATGAAAACATGGCTTATGTTGTTTATACACGTAGCCTACCTCACAACCGGGCAATAAAACTTAACAAACTTGGAACGAGTTCAACTTTTTTCCCCGCAACATTAACAACATTAAAAGGAAATCACCTACTGGTTGACAACACTTTTATTATAATGAGAAGTATGAAAACCATTCATCACTGCTTGGACACTTTTTTTTAAACACGTGATCAGAATTAATAAATGTTCAGTCTCCACTTTAAGTACCTATATACATTTTGTTTTTAGATCCCGGCGATGGCTAAATGGGGGGTTTATAGAGTTATTTTAAAGGTTCATTATGTGACTTGTCTTCTCTCTGTAGTGGCAGCACTGGTAATGGCTTGTAACTCATGGTCGCTACCTCTCCTCTGCGTCTGCGCACTTCTGAGACGCTGATGTGACGCCTTCGCTGGGGGATCTCTGCGCACCTACAAGCAAGGACATTGTATTTATTTTATTTGGAAATAAATCTTCCAAATAATGAATTGTTGCGCCCCTAAATCAAATACTGCTCTCAACTTTCTGTGAAACATGTGAATCTAGCTTTATGCATGAATGTAAACCTGTGGTGGACTGACGAGTTCTAAGTAGTCATGGATTATAAATATGACAGGATTTTACGACATTGCCTACTTGAAGGTTTCCGAATTATCTTACGGAGCGAGTTTCATCTTAGCTAGACGCACTTAAGTAGTCTAAGTACTATCATGCTTAGACACCAATGTACGAAATAGAGAGGGGAAAAAAATGACTAGTCTAACCTGCGAGGCTTCTTGTTTATTTACTGTAACTCTTTCCCTCTTCCTCTGACGAGTTTACACAGTAACTATAATGTTTGCTCCTTGAAATACCTAAGCTGGTTTTAAAGTATATGTGGCTGTCCAAATCAAACCGCCCCGCCGTGATATCTCCCCCCGTCCCAGTATCTCCTTCCCCCCACCCCGTGATGTAAACCCCCTCTAAGTTGTGACTCGAGTCGCGAGATCTCTCTGTGTGACGTACTTGCACGAGTTCTGGTCGAAATAGAGGCCGGTGCTGCACTCCTTGTTCTCCCGACAGGCGCACACGCAGTTGTTGGAGTCCCACAGCTTGGTGTCGTTGTCGGCGTTGCACTTGCGTTCGTCGTCCACGTTCAGACACACGCAGCGGCACTCCCCTGCGCGGTACTCCTGGAGCCTGGTACAGTCCTGGAAAAACGAGGCTCAAACCATGAGTTCAATTGTGCACGTATACAGGCAGGGCCAGCAACAGGGGGACTGTTGTACTAGCTTTTTATATACACCGCGTCTTACTACCCTGTTCGGGTTATACGCACTTACGCTAATGTGTAATGGTAGGGTGATTGTGAGATTAAATGGAGGACCTACAGTTTAACGTGGGATCCAAATCACGGTGGAGGCCTGGCATTGGGAAGGCCGTAGCTGGGGTGGGGGGTGTTTGCGGGTCCACCCCCCCCCTCCCCCCCGCGAAATTTTATGGGCAAAATATATATGGCTTTATTTATCGTTCAAACATTATCAAAATTAAGATACAAATTAGGTGGCTGTGTTACAGTAAAAAGCACTTTAAAGAGCTTCTAGAGGTGTTAAATATTTAGAAATTTTCCTAGCCTTCGGCATTTTGGGGGTTATTTTACCATAAAAAAATACTTCAGAGAGCTTCTAGAACTGTTTATAATTCATGATGTTTTTTAGTTTTCAGCAATTGGAGGATGTGCCTAACAAACCCCCCCTGAAATTATTGGCTAGCTACAGCCCTGTGGCATTCCATACATTACAAGCTGTGATTAATACACGTCTTGTCAGAGGTGAAGAAAGGGTTTGGTAATCAGATAAATCTGTGCCTGGGCCGAGGATTGAAACCCCGTACCTCCATAGCAGAAGTCCAACACCTTAACCCTAGACAGCCAGGTTACCTTTTATCTAGTAGTATTGAATAAAAACAACTAATAAATAATTCGGGAGGAATCCTTTTTTAAACTTTGCAAGCTCTGTCTGTGTCCCTCTTGATCTTTAAATGTAATACAAAAGTTGTAATTAGAAGGTATATTTTCAAAGGTGTGCATAGCGTTTGGAGTTTTTGCACCCTCCCAATAACAGTTGCTGAAGGTGAGAGAAATCATTCAGCAAGTCTGCTATGGTTAAAAATTACATGCTAGCTACGATGCTACGCGACCCTCTTAACATTTCAACCCTACTTTCAATAGACCACAGCATATCACACAATATTGACTTTAGTGATGTAATTAAAGACTTTCCTTCAGTTAAAGTGAGAATATTATCATGACATGCTATACATAAAAAATGTTATTATTGGTTAATCGATTAATAGAAGGTTAGTCAACTGCTAGATCAGCTATCAAACATAATACAAGTCTATTATTTAACGTTTTTTTTAAACTTTATTTTTAATTCCCCCGCATTTGCGGCCTTTCTTCTAAATTCAACCTTCCTTATTTCTAGACCACTATCGTGAATATTAAGTAGGTGTATAAGGGTTCGGCCAGACTGACGAGCGTGCGAGCGCGTGATTATCAAATAGCTCTCGATAGCTGTTGACAAGGATGCAAAGGTCCGAATCTTGGCTCACTGAGGGTAGTTTTTTTACAAGTGATTTATTGTTGTGGTTTTCTATATATAGGTATGGTTTATGATCTCACCAATTAAATTGGGCCGTTAGTAGCAAGTGTGGTAAACCTATTGATAATAATAAAAAATGTCAAAATGAAAGTTTCCCTAGCACTCAATGAACCAACATACAATAATATTGCCTAGCGCCTGTAAATTAGACTGTACCGGCTCGAGCGTGTGCGCTCAGTCGCTCGCTCGCCCCAGTCTGGCCACCTCTCGTTACAACCAATGTGTTCTATTTTATATTTCAGTCGCTCGCTCCAGTCTGGCCACCCCTCACTACAACCCATGTGTTATATTTTATATTTCAGTCGCTCGCTCCAGTCTGGCCACCTCTCATTACAACCAATGTGTTCTATTTTATATTTTAGTCGCTCGCTCCAGTCTGGCCACCTCTCATTACAACCAATGTGTTCTATTTTATATTTTAGTCGCTCGCTCCAGTCTGGCCACCTCTCATTACAACCAATGTGTTCTATTTTATATTTTAGTCGCTCGCTCCAGTCTGGCCACCTCTCATTACAACCAATGTGTTCTATTTTATATTTTAGTCGCTCGCTCCAGTCTGGCCACCTCTCATTACAACCAATGTGTTCTATTTTATATTTTAGTCGCTCGCTCCAGTCTGGCCACCTCTCATTACAACCAATGTGTTCTATTTTATATTTTAGTCGCTCGCTCCAGTCTGGCCACCTCTCATTACAACCAATGTGTTCTATTTTATATTTTAGTCGCTCGCTCCAGTCTGGCCACCTCTCATTACAACCAATGTGTTCTATTTTATATTTTAGTCGCTCGCTCCAGTCTGGCCACCTCTCATTACAACCAATGTGTTCTATTTTATATTTTAGTCGCTCGCTCCAGTCTGGCCACCTCTCATTACAACCAATGTGTTCTATTTTATATTTTAGTCGCTCGCTCCAGTCTGGCCACCTCTCATTACAACCAATGTGTTCTATTTTATATCTTAGTCGCTAGCTCCAGTCTGGCCACCTCTCATTACAACCAATGTGTTCTATTTTATATTTTAGTCGCTCGCTTCAGTCTGGCCACCTCTCATTACAACCAATGTGTTCTATTTTATGTTTTAGTCGCGTGCTCGCCCAGTCTGGCCACCTCTCATTACAACCAATGTGTTCTATTTTATATTTCAGTCGCTCGCCCAGTCTGGCCGTCCCCTACCTCGAGCAAGTAGTGAAATGCGGGTGTTAAAAAAAAATATCACGAGGATACCTGGGTGATAATTAACATTTCTGTCATTGACTAAAATAGCTTGTTGTTTCTAGTTTTTTCAACGCCAGACTTGATTTGCATTTGAAAAGCGAGATCTGAAAGACGTCGTCTCACGAGCTCCTGAGTGATGGTCCAAACCAACCTTTTCCTTGACCGTGCAGTCGCATTTACACTTGAGGTGTTGCTCAACTGACACGATCTCCTTGCCCTTGTACTTGAGCTGAGCTCCGCCGTCGTACTGCGTCACGATCACCTGTAAAACAAACAAGCGTTAATAAAATTATTGGGAGGGTTTTAGTTTTATTTTATCAGGAACTTTTAAAAAAAATCTGGACTGATAGTGTCTGAGAACTTAATAAAAACATTATCGTATCTTTTCCGTAACCCTTCACTTGGAATAAAAAATAATCTAGCTGTGATAAATCACCTATATAGACCAAAGCACCCTCTCAATAAAACAAAGTAGCTCCAAAAAATACTAAGGCACCCCAAAATAGACCAAAGCACCCCTCAATAGACAAAAGCACCCCTTCAATAGACCAAAACACCCCCTTAAAAGATTAAAGCACCTACAAAAATTCAAAAGTACCCCTAAATAGACCAAAGCACCCTTTCTATAGAACAAAGCACCTCC
Source organism: Timema shepardi (assembly GCA_902151425.1). Lineage (NCBI taxonomy): Eukaryota > Metazoa > Arthropoda > Insecta > Phasmatodea > Timematidae > Timema > Timema shepardi. The sequence continues at coordinate 239,146 of CABFVX010000198.1, read as the reverse complement.
AAAAATACCAAGGCACCCCTCAATGGCCCTAGGTACCCCCTCAATAGACAAAAGCACCCCTTAAATATCCCAAAGTACCCCCTCTATAGACCAAAGCACACCCTTAATAAACCAAAGCACCCTCCAATAAACTAAAATAAACTCAAAATATCAAATATCCCTACAAATATAAAATAAAGCCACACTACAGATCAAAGTCCCCTCAATTTGGGCCGATCAGCTTGAACACAGTAGTGACGTCTCACCTGGTAGTTGAGTATCTCTGTCTGCGTGGGCTGACAGCTGAGCAGTTCACTGGAGCAGCAGCCTCCACACAGATCCACCCTGGTGCATGTCGGGAAATAGAAGAGCGAGGGGTCCATCGAGTTGGTCAGAGGAACTGTCCTAGATTCAGGCTTGCACGTTGCAGGTTTGGGTGACAGAACTGCCCCTGTTCACAGGAGATCAGGAAAAATAAAGAAGAGGTTAGCGGATTATAGTCTTAAAAACTGCCCCTGTTCACAGGAGATCAGGAAAAATAAAGAGGAGGTTAGTGAATTCGCATTTTTAAAAACTGCCCCTGTTCACAGGAGATGAGGAAAAATAAAGAGGAGGTTAGCGGATTACTACAGTCTTAAAAATAGTGTTTCTTTAAGGAAAGAAGAAACAAAACGTTGCAGCTAAATTATTTTTTAAAAGAGGTAATCAAACTTAATGTTGTTTTGTTTAAAAAAAATAGATATAGTAAAATCCCGCAAGACCGAAACCTGGTCATCCTAAAATCAAAGTTAAAAGAGAATTGTAAGAAACTAGTAATACTAAATGCTTAATATTTGCATGTTTTAGTCAACACAATGAGTTTTCCTGTAACAAACTAATTTGATTACTTTAAAAATATAGGCCTATACTGTAAATGTAAAACAAAATAGTTTAAAAGTACTATATTCAAATGAATGTAAATTTTATAAAACTCATTAAACCCTTTTTTTTATCTACTTAAAGTGTTTAATGTGCACTTTCTGAATCGACTTATTATATCAACACACGACTTACAAACTAACTTAAATCTAGAATAGATACAAAATCCAGCCCCCAGCCGTTAATTGACCACAGTGAAAGGAGAAAACCTACAATAAATCAATAATAAATCTTTCAACCATGTCGAGAATCGAACCGGGCACCCTTAACTAAGTGTACAGACACGCTACCGACTGAGCCAAGGTGTCAAATTTAAACTTTTATTCAAAATTTGTAAAAATACTTTAGTCTTCCCCATTGATGCTTATGTATTATCCCGCTTAATCCAAATTTCCACTAATATGAACAATCTTCTATCTCAATTAGTTCAAATTGACAAAATTCTAATGTATATATTTTTGTTATAAAAATGAATGTATCATTAAAAACTTACTTCTTTCATCTCCTTCGCCGAATCTATCTGTAAAAAAAAACAAAAAAAAGCAGGTATGAGTTGATTGTATTATTATTATTATTATTATTATTATTATTATTAGCACCGCGTCTTACTACCCGTTCGGGTTATACGCACTTACGCTAATGTATAATGGTAGGGTGATTGTGAGATGAAATGGAGGACCTACAGTTTAACGTGGAATCCGAACCACGGTGGAGACCTGGCATTCCCCACATTCACAAGATGTCTTGTCAGAGGTGAAGGAAGGGTTTGGTAATCAGATAAATCTTTGTATTTAATTAGTAAGTTAAAATATATTAATGACTTAATCCATAGAGTAAGGATTGGGAGGTAATCTTAAAGGAAACGTACCAAAATTAACCCTGAAAGAGAAAGATACAGTGATTGGTCACACCTATAAAACCATGTCTGTTGCACGCTGCCGGGATTCGAACCCAGAGATCCCCGTCGCCAGCATTTTCGTATATTACTAGACTGAGAGCTTAGAGCATACTACCACCAATGTCGGTATGTGTGTGATAAATAGTTTATCTTTGCTTGTATGTGAAAACAAGTAAAATATTATTTTTCAAAATAGTTGTGTAAAAACTGTTGATAAAATAGTGTTACTTCCTTAAGTGTATACAGTAGTCCCGTGGCTTCTTTGGTGCTGACTGACAGCTCACAGTTGATTTCTGACAGTCAACATTTAGGTATATACCTAAATTTTGACTGTCAGAAGTGACAGCTGCTAAATACATGTTTTTTGCAGATCATATGGTTCGGCGTAGGGATACATAATTTGGTCTGGTAACTTTTCAAAGTCATCAGCTGTCAGTCAACACCAAAGAAGTCACGGGGCTACTGTAGTTGTCAATATAAGTGGTTTGTAGCACCGCGTCTTACTACCCGTTCGTGTTACACGCTTATGTACTAATTATGCTAATAGGTTTAGGGATTAGAAAGTTTATGTTTAAAGTAAATGTACCCACATTTGCGTGGAAGGAGAATGTCAAAACCTTTTTGGAAAAATAACACCCTCAGAGATTCGAGCCTAGGTCTCCCCGTCATCGGCAGTCTAGTCTACTGCGAGAGTGACGCGTTAGACTATGTGGCCACCGAAGCGGATCAGTTGAGGATATTGTCGTGTGTGAATACACACCAGACCGCCTCTTTGGTCCAGTGGTAGAGCTCCTGGCTACAGATCCAGAGGTTCCGGGTCCGATATCCGGCGCTTCCAGATTTTTTCTGTTAAACGGTGGGTCTAAAACGGGATCAACTCAACCTCATGAGGACAAGTTAGGAGCTACTTGAATGAATAAGTAGCGGTTCAGGTCTAGAAAAGTGAGATTTAAAGTTCGTAGTAATTCGTTGTGCTGACCACATTACACCCTCTGTCTACAAAAGTTGGCACTTTATTCGCAAACAGATGGTGGTTGTGGGCTGATGCCAAGGAGTAGAAGCAACATTTAAATAACAAGTTACTCGCTAAGTTCAATAAATATTTACCCACTTAGGTGGCCGCATTGTCTGACGCGCTTCTCTCGTATTGGACTAAACCGCCGATAATGGGGAGATTCAGGTTCGAATCTCAATCATGTGTACTGAGAGTGGTTTTATCAATGTGTTTTCACACTACCTCCACGCAAATGCAGGTACACTCTCCCTAAATATAACCTTCCTAATCTCTAAAACCACTAGCGTAATTAGTATATTAAAGTATAACCGAAACGGGTAGTAAAGCGTGGTGATAAAAAAATATGTAATTTTAAAAGTAAAAGATGTTATCTTTACTGGTGACCTGGTGGTCTAGGGCTAAGGTGTCGGACTTTTGTACTGGCGTCCGGGGCTCAATCCTCGGTCCCGGCACAGATTTATCTGATTGCCAAACCCTTCCTTCACCTCTGACAAGACATCTTGTGAATGTGGGGAATGCCAGGCCTCCACCGTGGTTCGGATCCCACGTTAAACTGTAGGTCCTCCATTTCTTCTCACAATCACCCTAACATTACACATTAGCGTAAGTAAGTATAACCCGAACGGGTAGTAAGACGTGGTGCTAGTAATAATAATAGTATTTATTTCATACCACTTGCCTCGGTGGCGTAGTTGGCTAAAGAGCTAGTCATGTTGAGCTCGACTGCTGAGGACGGGGAGATCGAGGTTCGAATTTCGGTCGGGTGAACTGGGGGCGGTTTTTCCTAAATGGTTTTCTACTCTCCCTCCACGCAAATGCGGGTTCACTTCCTCTAATTCAACTTTCCCAATTCCTAATCCATTAGAGTAATTAATACTTAAAGCGTATAACCCGAACGGTTAGTAAGACGCGGTGCTAAATATTATTATTATTTCATTCCCTATTTATCTCTATAATTTAAAACCCTTATAACCTTGTACCTCTTTTTTTAGAAATTTAAATCTAGAGCTATGCATTTTTTTTAGAACTGCACATTTTTTTAGTATTATTATTATTATTATTATTATTATTATTATTATTACCACGTCTTACTACCTGTTCGGGTTATACGCACTTACGCTAATGTGTAATGTTAGGGTGATTGTGAGATGAAATGGAGGATCTACAGTTTAACGTGGGATCCGAACCACGGTGGAGGCTTGGCATTCCCCACATTCACAAGATGTCTTGTCAGAGGTGGAGGAAGGGTTTGGTAATAAGATAAATCTGTGCCGGGACCGGGGATTGAACCCCGGCCGCCAGCACAGAAGTCTGACACCTTACCCATAGACCACCAGGTCACCTTTTTTTAGTAATCGAACGTTAAATTATCCCTTGCGTCTTAACACTAGAACCATCAAATAGAAAGTAGGTGAATACTCACTCGCCAAACTCGTATCCAAACTATTTGAACCGAGGGACTCTTCATCGATGAAACTTTGAAGATCGGTGTAACTTTCTAAACTGCTGAGACGCATAATAAGATCCAGAGGAATCTGAAAAACAAATAGTTGACTTCGATTAATTTATTATTAGTTCCCCAATTTTGTGGCCGCGTGGTCTATCGCGCTATTCTCACGGTAGACTAGACTGTCAACGACAGGGAGATCAAGGTTCGAATCTCGGTCGAGTTTACTGAGGACGGTCTCTCCAAAAAACTGTTCTTAACTCTTCTTACACACAAATGCTGATACACTTCCTCTATATATAACCTTCTTAATCTCTAAAAACCATTAGCGTAATTAGTACATAAGCGTATAACCCGAACGGGTAGCAAAACGCTATACTAAAATTAAAAAATAAATCTTTTTCTTAACGTTTACATTGCATTACAGTACAACCGACCGGTATTCGAACCTTTATCTCCTCTTTATAGGCAGTCGAGATTCATGTGAGAATAACGCTTTATAGCTGGGGTTGGAAGCATTTTTTTATATAATGGGACATATTGGTTCTAAAAAAAATTGTTGGTGAGCTGGTTTAAGAAAATGATCAAGCAAAAAATTTCAACTTTATATTTTTTATATAGTAATTATATTATATTTAAAAGAAGGTAAAGGAAAGGTGGATAAAACATTTAAAAAGAACGAGAACAATATATTATTAACATAATATAAATCAATTTTGCGGTTTAAGGTGAGAATGTAAGAGACACGAGAAAAGGACAGTATTTTTGCAGTTTTTTATAGCAAAACATTTTTTTTGCCAAAATAAATAAAATATTTCTCCAGTAGACAAAGAACTTTCCTCACACGGTAATATCAACAAATTGTTGAATATCTGTCATGAACATGAGAGACATTAGATGAGAAACTTTTTTAAATCAAGAGAAAAAGTTGTAATTAAATTTTAGGTCACCCTTGACAAATATTCAACAACTGTTGATATAACCATGTGAAGAAAATTAAACCATATGTTTTAACTTCTTTTTTTTCTCACAAAAATGTGTTATTATAAAAACTGCAAAAATACTGCCCTTAACCTGTGTTCTCTCTATTGCTACCTTAAATCTTATTTTGTTCCATCCCCCTCCCTGACATTTTTGTAATCTCCCCTGAAAGTGATTTGGCCCATCTCTGGGATATAATATCGCAGCTGTTGGGTTGAGAGCGAAAAGGATCGTCAGATTCGGTCGCGCGGTGATGACAGAGGAAACCGCAGGTCCACAGGATGTCCGGATTCCTGACGGAGATCTCCTAGGCTCCATTGACACTAACGGTACTGTCACAATACAGTAACGATACGAGGACGATATAGTCACGATACGGCTGCGATCATGGTCATGTACAGTAGCCCCGTTGCTTATTTGGTGCTGACTGACAGCTAAAAGCTTTGAAAATTTACCAGACTAAATTATGTATCCCTACGCCGAACTATATGATCTGCAAAAACATGTGTTTAGCAGCTGTCACTTCTGACGGTCAACATTTATGCATATACCTAAATGTTGACTGTCAGAAGTCAGCGGTGAGCTGTCAGTCAGCACCAAAGAAGCCATGGGGCTACTGTACATCAGCGATACACGGATGGTAGGCACACTTTTGTTCGATGGCTTTCATTTGGGATCGTGCTTACTCCATGTAAAACGTTATTTATATTTTTAGATGTTCTGTCTTACGACAGGTACATTCCTTTTTTCGGTGAACCTAGATCACCGATGCACCCTGTCATCTGCCTCCTCCTTGAGCTCACAGATTTCACCCCTCAAATAATCTATTATTTGAATCCTCCTTCTTCCTAAGCTCCTCTTTTACTCAACCTTTCCTTTTATGAAGTCGTGCAGAAGACAGTTCCTCCTAAGAGTGTGTCCGACCCAGTTTGCTTTGTACCATACTGAATAGAATAAAGATAGTACAGTTTTTCAAATTTATAGCTAGCTTTTAAAGGAACTATTTTATATTATCCACGCAAATGTGGGTACATTTCCTCTAAATATAAGCTTCCTAATCCCTGAACCTATCAGCATAATTAGTACATAAGCGTGTAACACGAACGGGTAGTAAGACGCGGTGCTACAAAACAATTCTATTGACAACTATACACTTACGGAAGTAACACTATTTTATCAACAGTTTTTACACAACTATTTTGAAAAATAATATTTTACTTGTCATTTTTTTCTCTGACAAGACATCTTGTTAATGTGAGGAATGCCAGGCCTCCACCGTGGTTCGGATTCCACGTTAAACTGTAGGTCCTCCATTTCATCTCACAATCACCCTACCATTACACATTAGCGTAAGTGCGTATAACCCGAACGGTTAGTAAGACGCGGTGCTAATAATAATAATACTTGTCATTTTGACATGTAAGCAAAGGTAAATTATTTATCATATGAAGTTATTAAAATGAACAGGGAAGAAAATCTGCCGGTGAAAAAGAGACAAATTTGTATGCATCTCGATAACTCTTGAGTCGACAAGTGGAAGGAAAGTTTTTTTTTTAACTTGTGCCCTCATTTCTTGAACGACTAGATACAATTCTTGGAGAATGTATCAATACGGAATATAGTGGAAAACTTACTTTTAACATGACTCCAGTCAAAGGTTTATACCTATTTTTTGATCATCTTAAAGACAATCGAGTATCTACAATGTGTTGGACCGTGACATTATAACTGTGAGTGGAGCGCCTTTCTAGAGCACACTGGCGCTCCATTGGCGATACGATACACTGAAGTTACGATGATGATATGGTAAAATATTCTATCAATGTATCGTAGTGAGAGTGAGGTTGGACCATGGCTGTATCGAGGTCGAAGAGACGTTGTTGATGTAAACAGTCACAGTCAAAACAATAGAAAGGACAGTGAACCGTCTCGGTACTGTACCGTGATTGTATCGTAGTGAGAGTGAGGTTGAACCATGGCTGTATCGAGGTCGAAGAGACGTTGTTGATGTAAACAGTCACAGTAAAAACAATAGAAAGGACAGTGTATCGTCTCGGTACTGTACCGTGATTGTATCGTGACTGTACCGCTGATGAAAATCTAGCCTAGAGGTCATTCATAAACTACGTAACGCCGTTAAGAGCGAAGGAGGGGGTAAGTTCTACTGTATAGATGATGGTGTTAAATGAAAGAAGAGTGGGGAATCCATTTAGGAAAAAAAAAACATAACAGACACAATTTCCCCTCCAGTCTAACACGAGAACTCTGTAAATGGTTATAGTAAGTCCGACACCTTATCTCAACCGGTAGCGTGTCTGTCTTGGCTAGGGGTCACGAGTTCGATTACCGGTACGGCCGAAAAATGTATCATTGGTGAAATGTGTATTTTCTCTTTAACATAACAGTGATGAATTAACGACTGGGGGGTGGTTGTTGTGCATTTTATATATTTAAGATAGTCGTGCCCTGATTAGGCCTATAATTAATCACTAAGGAAAGCGCATGTTAAAAATCTCAATCGTAGCCAGGGGGGGAGAGGTTTGGGGGTCAAACCTCCCGCGAAATTTTATGAACAAAATATATATGGCTTTATTTATGGTTTAAACAATATTAAAATTTAAGATACAAATACAAAAAATAAATAATAACATAATAAAAAAAAAGCACTTCAGAGAGCTTCTAGAGGTGTAAATATTTAGAAATTTGCATAGCCCTCGGCATTTTGGGGGTTATTTTACCATAAGAAAACACTTCAAAGAGTATTTAATATTTAGAAATTTTCCAAGCCTTTGGCAGCTAGGGGGCTATTTTACCATGAAAAAAATCCACTTCAGAATGGTTCTAGAAGAGTTTATGATTTATAATATTTTCTAGCTTCCAGCAATTGGGGGATGTGCCCACCAAGCCGCCGCCCCCCCCCCCCCCCCCC
>CABFVX010000198.1:208576-219662 GCA_902151425.1 Timema shepardi | reverse complement strand
GGGGGGGGGGGCACCACCGTCGCGGGTTGAATCTCTTGGTGAAAAACAGTTGGGCCACGGGACCCAATGTCCCAAAATTTCATGGCTTAGTTGAGCCAGGATCATTGACCAGGAGGATTATCGTCATGGCTTAGTTGGGTCACGATCACTGATCAGGAAGATTATTGTCATAGCTTAGCTGGGCCACGATCACTGACCAGGAGAATTATCGGCATAGCTTAGTTGGGCCACGGTCACTGACCAGGAAGATTATCATCATAGCTTAGTTGGGTCACGATTACTGACCAGGAGGAGTATCGTCATAGCTTAGTTGATTCACGATCACTGACCAGGAAGATTATCGTCATAGCTCAGTTGGATCACGATCACTGACCAGGAGGATTATCATCATAGCTTAGTTGGGTCACGATTACTGACCAGGAGGAGTATCGTCATAGCTTAGTTGAGCCACGATCACTGACCAGGAAGATTATCGTCATATCTCAGTTGGATCACGATCACTAACCAGGAGGAGTATCGTCATAGCTTAGTTGGACTAATGTCACTAACAAGGAGGATCATCATCATCATAGCTTAGTTGAGCCACGATCATTGACCAGGAGGATTATCATCATTAGCTTAGTTGAGCCACGATCATTGACCAGGAGGATTGTCGTCATAGCTCAGTTGAGCCACGATCATTGACCAGGAGGATTATCATTATAGCTTAGTTGAGCCACGATCATTGACCAGGAGGATTATCATTATAGCTTAGTTGAGCCACGATCACTGACCAGGAAGAGTATCGTCATAGCTTAGTTGGGCCACGATCACTGACAAGGAGGATTATTGTCATAGCTTAGTTGGGCCACGATCACTGGTCAAAAATAACTATAACAAATAATAGACTGCTGATAAATACGAATTCGGCTCCACCAATCCGTTTACCTTATATTAGGTTAGGCTTGCTTAGGTTAGGTTAGATTAGCTTATAATTTTGTTGTGCCTTATTATCCATCACTTGCTGTTTTTCGCTCAGCTTGAGAAAACATTCACAACCATCCTAAATGTAGCACCACAACAACCGTGGCAGAGTTAGTACATTAGTATGACTTGCTTACGATTCCCAAGAAGGGACCCGTTCCCCAACTATCTATACCCTTTCAAACATAGGTTTTAACAGGCATACGTGGCCCAAATTTAATGCACCCGAATCTCTTATATAAATCAATTTTGATTATTTTTAGTGGCCGCACGGTCTAACGCGTTACTCTCGCTGTGGACTAGACTGCCGATGACGAGGATATTGAGGTTTGAATCTCGGTCGAGCTCACTGAGGGTGGTCTCTCCAAAAAACTGTTCTTCCCTCTTCTTACAAACAAATGCTGATACACTTCCTCTATAAATAACCTTCTCAATCCCTTATATCATTAGCGTGGTTAGTACATAATTGTATAACCTGAATGGGTACTAAGACATGATGCCAAAAATAAAAGCGTGCACTTTCCAAAGCACAAGCTACTGCTCTAAACTAACCAGCCCATCTCACCCCACGGTTAACACCTGGCTTGTAAAACAGCTCGATCCATCACATCGTGATGCAGTTGTCTGTATTTTCTGTATTGAAAATAACTGTTCCTTACGTGTTGTTTGTAAGCCTGTATTAAGTTAATGGGATTACTAAATTTATCTTCGGCCCAAGGTGCAAACTGATTATCAGATTCCCCCCTTGGGATTAAGAACTTTGGACCACTCTGCTCTAAGAAAACAAGATAAAAATAAATAATTTCGACTGTGGTGGCTCATGTATGGGCACTGCGGAACTGCAGCACCCCCTATTTCCACTTGATATTATCGATAACATTTAATATGATTCATTTTTTCTTTAATTCTTTCTTTATTTTTGTAGTACAATATATATTCCTTAAGCATAGTGTCAATAACTCAGTAGCCAACACCCAGTTTATGAAAAAGATACAAAAAATATTTGTATGGAGCTGTGCGCTTCACAGTGCCAGCGACGTGGTGTTTGACTGCTGTGAGCATGCGCACATAGGATGAGGGTGGGGAGGAAGGCGGGACTGCCAGGTAGATAGAGCACTGTTGCACTCGCAGTGCCGGCTCTGGCGTGATGGTGGAAGGAAGGGTTTTTTTTACTCAGCGTGTGTTGTGCTTAAAAGTCGTGTACTGGTACTATATTCTTGAATGTGATTAATTATAGAATTGTGTAGAATGAGATTACTATTCTGCTTCCAGATATTCTAATTGATTCCTTTTTTTCGGTTCTTTTATTTAACAGAAAGACTAAATGCGGTTGCAGTACTTTCAATGGAGAAAAATTTCCTCAATTCTCATCCAGATATCAAGGAGAAAATTATTGAACTTTTTGAGCAAATTAAAACAAGAATAATGGATTTCATTTTTAAATGAATAGATCAAGTTTTAACTGTATCAATTTAAGTTAAAGTAAGTAAAAATGGTTTGGTTCTTTTGGTTAAGGTTTTATCAAGTTCCTGAATAAATTTTCTTTGGGTGTATTTATGTTTTTTTCCTTTTATACAATTTTAAAACAAAGGCTAAACATTTTCTGGAGCAGCACCCCCAATAATTTTTGCTACGAAATGCCACTGAATTTCGATAATCTTCCCTAGTATCCGCTTGGAGAAAGGAATCGTAAGCGACACTGTGGGAAAACTACCTCCAGTTGCGATCAATTATTATTACCAAATTTCCAAGATACAGTCCAATTTTAATATAACTACTCTTATAGAAAATATAAACATATTTTTTACGGTCAATTTTGAATGTGTTCAGGCTATACCCTACGCATTTATAGGGGTAAGGATGAGGAAGGAAGCATTTTAAGATAGTATATCCGCATTTGCATGGAAGGAGACTGAGGTTTGAACCCCGAACTCCTCATCATCAGCATACTATTTTTTATGTTATATTTTATAAGTAATGATGATATATATCAAAAATGACAGCTGCAGAACACATTATTTGACGTATGAATGCGTGAAAGTAGATTTAGTAACTTTTTAACCTGTTATTTGAGGGTTTTTCAATGAAAATTGGACAGTTTTCAGATGCAAAATAGCCTCCAATCATCAATTGTTATATTAGAAAGTCCGATTTATAAAATGGTTGAATTACCATTAAATAAGTTAATAATTGATACCATTGAGAAGCGAATCCTCAAAGTATCTCAGTAATCACTAAACAGCATTTGGAAGCCACATCGGATGATCACCATTTTCACATGAAATGTAATTAAAAAGTTTTTTGAATCAGATTTTAAAAACTGAGAACGCACAAATTGTACAATAGAGTTCTGACGATTAAATAATACTATTTTTATTATGATCACGGCGTCTTACTACCCGTTCAAGTTGTACGCACTTACGCTAATGTGTAAATGGTAGGGTGATTGTGAGATGAAATGGAGGACCTACAGTTTAACGTGGGATCCGAACCACTGTGGAGGCCTGGCATTCCACACATTCACAAGTTGTGATTAATACACGACTTGTCAGAGGTGAAGGAAGGGTTTGGAAGTCAAATAAATTTGTGCCGGGACCGAGGATTGAACCCCAGAGCCCCAGCACAGAAGTCTGACACCTTACCTCTGACGTTTAAATAAATAATTCCAGTCTTTAAAACCATAAAATATAACTGAATTTAAATTTTATAGTCACTTATTTATAAGTAATACTATTCCAAACAATTATGTGTAATAAATTTGTATTTTTTTAAATTATAAAAAACAAACATTTTCAATAAACTTTGAAAAAGACATGTCTTCTCCGCAAAAATATTTTTATGTCATTAGAAAGTACAAACTTCAATGTAAATAAATCATAAAAACACTTAGTTTTTGTTGTTGTTTTTTGAATCGCTTTAATGTGATGACTAACGACAAAAATAACCCACGATTTTGTCAATTTTATTCGATTGAATCATCTGTGAAAACGTTTTTACAAACAGCCCGCGGCAGTTCAGGTACTTTTGCCAACCGCAGTTACGGCAAGCAGTAAAAAAAAAATAGAATGAAATCTTGTGATTCATTCAAATGTATTTTTATAATTTAAATACAGAGTATACACATAACGTTGAGAAGGAAGCTTACATACACATCGCTTTAATAATCCCGAACAAGCTCAACGATATTATTATTATTATTATTATTATTATTATTATTATTATTATTATTATTATTAGCACCGCGTCTTACTACCCGTTCGGGTTATACGCAGACGATATTATTTTACTGACTTGTTTTTAAATCGTCGAGGTATGACATATTTCACAGTACAATCTTGAAAGCATCTCATTAGATGCTATCTTGTTTTAATTACCTCTTATCAACACTTAGTGGCCAATCAAGGAACTAGGCTGTACTCAACCTTTATCAGATTCAACCATTTTTAATTCATCGTTATTGAGAAAATATTGTACACTCTGATTTTGTTGGAAGAAAAGTAGAGAAAATTCAAACATATTTATTTGCGGCCAACATTAGTAACATTTTATTATATTATTTGTGTTTTTCTATATATATTGATAATATATATCAAACTTGAAAGCAGGAGAAAACATGACTTGACGTATTAATATATTAAAATTATTTTAGTAACTTTAGTAACTAACTTTTACTGTTCTTCCTAACAAAAGCATACACCAGTGAAAAATTTTTACCTCGAGATTATGATATAACCGAAACTTAAAATAGTGACTGAATTTTTAAAGATGTCGTTAACGATTTGTTTTTAAATGGACATCTTAAGAGGGTTTTTTTACGTCGTAAATAACATGATGTATTTGTTTTTCAAATAAAAATTGCTTGAAGGGTATTTTACTAAAGAATATTTTTTTGAAAATTTGAAATATTTTGCAAATAGTTCTCACAATTTTGTTCAAAATGTGTATCAAGGGAGTGTTCTACAAGATAAATAAGGGTAGATATGGTTTTCATTTAGAGCTAGTTTACTTATGACTAATTAAAAAACATGAATAATAAATAACTTATATATATTTAGAGCTGTCTTACTACCCGTTCGGGCTATAGACCCTACGCTTATGTAGGCTTACTAATTAAGTGTGTTAAGGATAAGGAAGGTTGACTTTAGGAGTATTGTACTCGCATTTGCGTAGAAGGTAGTGGAAAACCATTTAGGCAAACCACTCTCATTACACTAAGCTGGGATTTGAATCCCAATCTAAATATGTGTGATTGGTTTGGTCAAATGGGGACAGAATGGGCAAGAACACAAGTACTATTTTAACAAGCTCTGACCCACTTCGGTGGTCGCATGGCCTAAGGCGCTACTCTCGCAGTGGACTAGACTGCCGATGACGGGGAGATTGAGGTTCGAATTTCGGTCGAATGTACTGAGGGTCGTTTTACCAACACGGTTTTCCACTCTCCCTCCACGAAAATGTGGGTACACTTCCTCTAAATATAAGCTTCCTAGCCAATTAATTAATGCTTAGCACAGCGTCCTACTACCCGTTCGGTTTATACGCTTAAGAACTAATTACGCTAATGGATTAGTACTTAGGAAGGTTGAATATAGAGGAAGTGAACCCGAATTCAACTAGTTTGAAACAAGTAGTTATTGGTTAGGGTAGAATTAATAATAATAATAATAATGAGTGCCCACCCCCTCAAATACGGAAGGTCCTCTCAACTTGTCGTGTATGCGTCACATCGTGGGAAGGATGACTCAGTGGCGGCTGTTCCTGGATGTCCTCCAGAAGGACATATTGTACCACAGGTCCTTGACCCGTGCGCTACAGTCTCGCGCAGTTCCTGTTCCGCAATGACGCCTATAATCTCCCAGTCCACGTTTCCCATCTCCCTTCAACACCTTTAGAACAATCCATAAACTACGTAAAGCATGTTTTATTAATTTGATTTGCCCCCTACATGAAATACAAAGTAAACATTTAGCCTAGATTTCCCTCCCCTTCAATTTAACACCCAGTAGGTATTTGTATTATTTACCCATTCCCCCTCCCTGTAGCACCAAGTAGACTTTATATTAACCCATTCCTCTCCATGTAACACCAAGTAAATATTTTTATTAACCCATTTTCCATTCATGTAGCACCCAGTAGGTATTTTTATTAACCCATTCCTCTCCATGTAACACCAAGTAAATATTTTTATTGACCCATTCCCCCTCCATGTAACACCAAGTATACATTTATATTAACCCATTCCTCTCCATGTAACACCAAGTAAATATTTTTATTGGCCCATTCTCCTTTATGTAACACCAAGTGGATATTTTTATTAACCCATTTTACCTTCATGTAGCACCAAGTAGGTATTTTTATTAACCCATTCCCCTCCATGTAACATCCAGTAGATATTTATATTGACCCATTCCCCTCCATGTAACACCCAGTAGACATTTATATTAACCCATTCCTCTCCATGTAACACCAAGTAAATATTTTTATTGGCCCATTCTCCTTTATGTAACACCAAGTGGATTTTTTATTAACCCATTCCTCTCCATGTAACACCAAGTAGATATTTTTATTGGCCCATTATCCTTTATGTAACACCAAGTGGATATTTATATTAACCCATTCCCCCTCCATGTAACACCAAGTAGATATTTTTATTAACCCATTCCTCTCCATGTAACACCAAGTAGATATTTTTATTAACCCATTTTCCCTTCATGTAACACCAGGTATATATTGTTACTAACCCATTTCCCTCCATGTAACACCAAATAGGCATTGGAGTTACGTTTCTCTCAACAGCGTTATGTGGTTCATGTGCACAGCCTTGCCCATGGTCCGGAGCGTTAGTGTTTAGACGCTGAGCAACCTACCTGTGAGAATCTTGTAATTGTACTCAGATTGGGTAGAAATGTTCAGTAAAACTTTTGGAGGAAGAACCTTTTCTGGTTCTAAGGTGTCAGTCTCACAATAGACTAGATCGCTTATTACCAGGTAGAAAAGTAATTTTTTTATCAAAGCATCTTACTACCTCTTTAGGTTACACGCATTTTTGCTGATTACGCCAGGGATTTAGTGATGAGGAAGGTTGAATTTAGAGGAGGTGTACCCGTATTTGTGTGGAAGGAAAGTGGAAAAAAACTTTGTTTTTATTATTTTTTATACACCCGACCGAGATTTAAACCCCGATCTCCCTGTATGTATAGTCTTAAACGATAGTGACACCCTAGCTAGACCCAGCTAGATATATTACTAGCTCTACTTTCATATATTTGTACGTAAAGACGTTATCTTCAGATGTCACTTTTGATCAATAACTAAAAAAATAACACCAGTAACATAGTAAAATATAATCATTGTTGATTGCAACAATAGTGTGGTTTTAGTTTCTAAAGGTTCCTTTCAATCCGATTCCTTATTTAGTCATCACGTGGTATGAAATTAGAGGAGGCCCGTGAGATATAGTTATATCGCTATGCAAAGAACCTTATTCGACAACGGACCCTACTAAGAACTTGTTAAATTTAGGCCTACCTTTTTGTATCCACAAGACAATCCTTGTGCTCTGTGGCTGTCATTTTTGAAACGTGTAGTAAATGATTATTGTTGATGTAACTTTAATCTGGTAGGGTTTTTTTGTCAATGTTGGCTAGGGATGGGCGATTATAATTGATTAATCGATTTTTTTTAGCGATTAATATGATTGCAATTAATCGAGCTAGTCAATTAAATTTCCAACAATTATTTAATAATTGAATCAAATAATCGGCTTAAAATGTCGTCTGGTCACCTTGGGCATGACCCAATCTAATGCACTAGGTCTCCTGGGTTCAATTCCCGGAGTGGATAAATATGTATTACATATTGATTGGTATTATTAAAGGTATTATAAGGTGACCTGGTGGTCTAGGGGTAAGGTGTCAGACTTCTGTGCTGGAGGCCGGGGTTCAATCCTCGGTCCGGGCACAAATTTATCTGATTACCAAACCCTTCCTTCACCTCTGACAAGACATCTTGTGAATGTGAGGAATGCCGGGCCTCCACCGTGGTTCGGATTCCACGTTAAACTGTAGGTCCTTCATTTCATCTCACAATCACCCTACCATTACACATTAGCATAAGTGCGTATAGCCCGAACGGGTAGTAAGACGCGGTGCTAATAATAATAATAATAAAGGTATTATAGCTGCTTTCCTCCCCGTGATGTTAAATTTACGGATGCGTAACTGGGTGTTGTGTTGGCAGTTTGTTTTTTTAGTAAAGTTAGTTTGTAAGTCGTGTGCTGATACACCCATACCAATGTTCCTAGGGTATTGAAGAGGGCTTTCCGATCCTTTCTTCACGCTAATGCGGGTGCATTTATTTCCAAACTAGAGGGTGTTTTTTTTCAATGAAATCCATGTGTCTGTCTTACCCTAAAATTAAGAGTAGTTTACAAGACAATATCGACTCTAATGCTTATGATTAGAATTTGCATCTAGGTATTGATTAAGATTATAAAGAAAATGGCTACTCTCAATATTTCGTGAAAAAAACTTGGGCGTAAATATTTCAATTATTTTTCAAATCACCGTAGCTCCTTGAGCTACAAAATTACATATCATTTTGAAAATGCAGGACTATTAAAAATAGAAATCTTTTATTTGACATATATTTTAATAAAACACATGGTCTTTGGGCTATCAGCAAATATATATATATATATATATATATATATATATTATAACTTTGAAATCGAAAATTAATTGTTATGCTCTTTAGTAGACAGAGATGTTTCTTCCTTTTCATTGTGTTTGAATCAGCAGGCTATGTATCATTTCATTTATGCTCTTTTATAGAATGTGATGCACTTCTTTACATTATGTTTCTCTAATAATGTTCATTATTTTGTTTCACATATCTTACAAGTTTTAAGTACATTAGTCATTTTTTAGGTAAAAGAGCGAGAAAGTATGCAGTGCATCGTATAATTTTTATCAAATGCATTAAATTAATAATCGATTACTTGCTAATCGAGTATTATTCTAGCGATGCATCGATTCGTAATTTTTAAAATTAATCTACTATGAATAATCTATTATTGAATACTTATCGCCTATCCTTAATGTTGGCTACACTAGTGTTTCTATATAAATTCCCTAAAATGTTCTTTCTAGTTTCTAGGGCGATACGACAATAACCTACGAATTATTCAGATTTAAATTTTCAACCACGAACAACACCTAGCTTAATAGCTAGACTAATTTGATTCCTTTCAAGAATAATTATTCTAGAAAGAAAGATTACATTTCACACTAAATGACGACATATAAGTTCATTATTTTTGTTTAAATTTATGTGAATTTTATTTCGTATCAAACTAAACTTAATTTGTAAAAACTCAGTAAATTTATTTTAAATACAAAACTTATTTTTGAACTCAATAGATTATAAAAATCCACTCAATCGATACGCCATAATGGGAAATGTATTTTTCTAGTTATCCTATCCAAAGTTTAACCAAAGAATACTCTCGTCCTTTAGCGCTATCTTTACAGGCATTTAAAGAACTTCACGTCAACACGCTCGGGCGGTTTCCGTGGCTCACTCGTGAAACTATTTTTTTAGCAACACCAAAAAATAGTTTAACAAAATATTTTAGCACCCGTTCAGGCTATATGCATATGGTTTTATGGATTAGTAAGGTTATATTTAAAGGAAATGTATCCGCATTTGTGGAGACAAAGAAAGAGAGAGTGGAAAACAATTTTGGAAGAAAAACCTCAGTACGCCTTACCGAGATTTAAACCTTGATCTTCCTGGAAGTCTATTCCCAAAATGAGAGTAACGCGTTTGACCATGGAGCCACTGAAGTGGGTACTAGAATTACTTGCATCCTTGGTCTTACCAGCAGAGGACATTAATGTGAGTATAAAAAATAAAGGATTGCCTCTGGCAGATTTGGTGTAGTGGCTTGAATGATGATAATATGGCTTATATAACAAAGTTTTGGCCTATTTTCCTAGAATTTTTTTCTTCTATATTAAGTTTGTAGATCAAATTGTCAAGGTCATTTTCGGCGAGACTCGAGTAGGGATTGGGTACATTATTCAAGACTATCTTAAAATGAAGGAAGGTAAACACAGTTTTCCGTCAATTTGCATATTTAAGTAAACTTATCAATTAGCTAATTGGCATTTTCTCTAATAGGATTTTTTTTTTTACTATTCCCTCACTAAGATAGTGATTTCCAACCTGTGGGTCCCAACCCCTTTCGGGGTCGTGTCATGTTGAAACTATAACTTAATGTTTACTTTTTAAAGTGATTAAATGATTATTACAGGATGGTGAGAAATTCTAATAAAAATGCAAGCGGTTAAAATTATATAAGCAGTTGAGTTAATATTTAGGTTTGTTTTGGTTATCCAACTATGACTGCAGCTTGATGACTTAGGTTACTGTATCAGTTTCGTGTTCAGGCGAGGGGCACTGCTAAAATAACTTTCAAAATACTCACTGGGCTCGTTGATACTCTTTTGACACATTTTAGTTTCATTCGGATAGTTATTTATACAAGCAATTTATAATAATTAATTCAAGCACGTGGGTGTGGCGTCAAGCTCATGTGATTTGTCGGTGATGAGGTCAGGATTCAAATTCCGACCGGGGTCGATTTTTCCTAAACGTTTTCCCACTCCTCCATCCAAGCAAACAAAGGTAAATCACCTCTAAACTATACCTACCTACAAGTGTTATTAAATATGGATATGATTATTATTAGCACCGCGTCTTACTACCCGTTCAGGTTATACGCACTTACGCTAATGTGTAATGGTAGGGTGATTGTGAGATGAAATGGAGGACCTACAGTTTAACGTGGGATCCGAACCACGGCGGAGGCCTGGAATTCCACACATTCACAAGTTGTGATTAATACAAGTCTTGTCAGAGGTGAAGTAAGGGTTTGGTAATCAGATAAAACTGTACCAGGACCGAGGATTGAACCCCTCACTCCCAGCACAGAAGTCCGACACCTTACCCCTAGACCGCCAGGTCACCCAATTACGGATAGTCCGATGCATGGTAAGAGTCAGTGAAAATAACAATTTGAAAACTAGGTTATGAACGCTTGTATAAGGGCGAGGAGGGG
>CABFVX010000198.1:193619-208542 GCA_902151425.1 Timema shepardi | reverse complement strand
AGAGGACGAGTAAAAAAAAGAGAGGGGGGGGGGGGGGGGTCAAACCATGCAAAAGGTTGGAAATCACTTCAATAAGAATTGATGGGTACAAATCAAGTTTGGACACTGCAGAATTTTTTTTTTCTGTAGCGTTGTGTGGATCTGAGACATTTCAAACAAACGACATAATCCGTGGTTTTACCTTTGTTTTTTCCTTCCTCCGGTTCAAATTGGTTTCCCCCTTCTTTCCCTCGATGGGTTACATAATATCTTCATGTTCTCGACTGTAATCTTATTGGTCGACTCCCCACTGCCCCTCTTTCCCACCCCAGTGAGTGCTACGTGTCTTGAAAATATCCGACTGAGCTATTCGAGTCTTGCGTTAACTAATATGGACACAGGATGAGGAGAGCGAATTTTAATACTAGCTGTACCAGCATTAAACAGTGTATCCGGTCACATTTTATAAACTGACCAGTTACTGTAAAAGTCACATGTAATAAACTTACTTGCGTATAACCCGAACGGGTAGTAAGACGCGGTGCTAATAATAATAATAATAACAATAAACTCACCAGTTACTGTACACGTCACGTGTAATAAACTTACCAGTTACTGTACACGTCACATGTAATAAACTTACCAGTTACTGTACAAGTGATATGTAATAAACTTAGCAGTTACTGTACAAGTCACATGTAATAAACTTACCAGTTACTGTACACGACACATGTAATAAACTTACCAGTTACTGTACAAGTCATATGTAATAAACTTACCTGTTACTGTACAAGTTACATGTAATAAATCTTACCAGTTACTGTACAAGTAACATGTAATAAACTTACTATGTACTGTACAAGTCACATGTAATAAACTTACCAGTTACTGTACACGTCACGTGTAATAAACTTACCAGTTACTGTACACGTCACATGTAATAAACTTACCAGTTAATGTACACGTCACGTGTAATAAACTTACCAGTTACTGTACACGTCACATATAATAAACTTACCAGTTACTATACAAGTCATAAGTAATAAACTTACCCGTTACTGTACAAATCACATGTAATAAACTTATCAGTTACTGTACAAGTCACATGTAATAAACTTACCAGTTACTGTACAAGTCACATGTAATAAACTTACCAGTTACTGTACAAGTCATATGTAATAAACTTACCAGTTACTGTACAAGTCATATGTAATAAACTTACCAGTTACTGTACAAGTAACATGTAATAAACTTACTATGTACTGTACAAGTCACATGTAATAAACTTACCAGTTACTGTACAAGTCACATGTAATAAACTTACCAGTTACTGTACAAGTCACATGTAATAAACTTACCAGTTACTATACAAGTCACATGTAATAAACTTACCCGTTACTGTACAAATCACATGTAATAAACTTACCAGTTACTGTACAAGTCACATGTAATAAACTGACCAGTTACTGTACAAGTCACTTGTAATAAACTGACCAGTTACTGTACACGTCACATGTAATAAACTTACCAGTTACTGTACAAGTCATATGTAATAAACTTACCAGTTACTGTACAAGTCATATGTAATAAACTTACCAGTTACTGTGCAAGTCACATGTAATAAACCTACCAGTTACTGTACAAGTCACATGTAATAAACTTACCAGTTACTGTACACGTCACGTGTAATAAACTTACTATGTACTGCACACGTCACATGTAATGAGCTTACTTTGTACTGTACATGTCACATGTAATAATGTTATCATGTACTGTACATTCACATGTGTTAAACCTACCATGTTTTGTACCTGTCACATTACATAACTGGCAATATCTCGTTTGTACACAACAAACACATAAATAAAGGTGTGATCATTTGTATCATTACATTTTGAAGGCCAACCAATTCCAATTATTTTTTCGACCATAGTCATGTTGTTTATTTTCAAATGTTAATTGAGTAGCTCTGAGAAAGTTGTAATACAACTTTTTGTTTTCAATACAGACATGGAAACAGGTCCGCATGGTTTGTAAACTACCGCGTAGGTTTAACGCTCAACTATTTTACAGAAGTATAGCCGGAACGGGTAGTAAGACGCGGTGCTGAATAAATAAAATTAAATATTTTGTCTTAAAGATTTTAAACTAAGATATGAGCGTGGAAAACAATAAAAAAATAGTAAACAAAAACGCATACATATAAATAAAATCACACACTCATGTAATCTTAAAATAACATCACATTGTGCATTACTTTTAGTATTATGCTATATTTTGTATCAATTTACAAAACTTTAAAGGTGGAAAAAGAATATATATAATTGTTTTTTAGGCCCCAGCGATACTGAGGCCACAAGCACGCGCTTCTTGCATTTTCACGGTGATCCGCCATTGATTGCAGACTTGTTTGTATGTGGTTTCACTCATCCAAAGACGGTATAATGTTGGTAGTTGGAAGTGCTCCAAAACGTTCTTATTTTAAACTGTGATGCTCCACATACGGGCAATGTTTTCGTTTGTGTGAGTTTTTTTTTTTTTTTGCCACATTTCACTGGCCGTTTGGGCTATATTCATTTTCGTGCTTAATTGCGTGATTAATTTAGAGCTGAAATAATTATATTAGTTATCCTAAAAACAACCAGTGAATTTAGATGCTATGAAATATACGACGTACATTCACCCGCTCATTGTAATTTATCTTCATTATTTGTGAATTAAAAAAACAAAACAATATAAAAAAAAGTTTAATATCATATGTTTTCAAATAAATTAAGCATATTTTGTTAACCATTATCAAATCTATTAACTAAATTTAATTAAAACCCCTTTCTCTCTAACTTTTTTTTTAACGGAGACATTTCGTTCTTCTTTTGTTTTGTAGAGCCAGCTGTTGCATTTGTAAATGGGAGACTTGTATCTCTTCTGCGCATGCGTCTTTATTTAAACGTCGCTGAAAATATTACAATCTGCGTTCTTTTTTTTATCAAAACACTCGCGGACTGCTATACTTACTAAAATATTTTAAAAAAAATAGTCTGTTCAGGAGGTAGTAGTTGAATTCAGTGCAGAATTAAGAACGGGATAAAGATAATCTTGAGAGCTCCAATTAGTTTTTTTTTTATCCACAGCATCTCTATGAAGACAACATAATTATTAACTGATGTATCTTTAAGCTTAGCTCCCCACTACCAAGATCCAATTGAGGGGAAGTCCATCAGAGAGGGTGGGTGGCACTGAACCTTGACCGTCTGCACGTGGTCTGCAGTCAGTCAGTCAGTCGGTCAGTGCTATTCATCCCGACACTAAGGTGCGAGCCACGAGGTGCGTGCGGTAACCATAAACACACGAGGAAACTACTCACTATCCCGGACAGTTCTTCGCCGGTGAGGAGGCCATGAGTTCGTGTCTTCACGCCAGTGGGTGAGTCACACGAGATATATTCGGGAGGGGGTAAGACAAGTGAACACTACCAAACTCTAAGGGTTGTGAAATGATGACAATCCCCAGGTGACCAGGGATATTACAAGGGCAATGTCGAGAAGATCAAAGGGGCCTTAGGAGTTCTAAATCAGAAAAATGGTAAAATTTGAGGTGATAGTTGGGCCTTGAATAAATATTTTAGGCAACTGTGTTTTTAAAGTTATTCGTTAGTGATGAATGTGTCGAGTGTTATTTGTTTTTACATTTACTGCGTGTAAGTAAACTAACAAGATCCAGCTCGTAAAAAAACAAAAAAAAAACAGGCTTTATCACGTGATTAGTGTACTTATCCTTCCTAAGGCTACTAGTTTATAGTAGTAGTAGTAGTCATAGTAGTAGTCATAGTAGTAGTTGAAGTGGCCTTAAAACTAGTTGGCAACGACAACGGTATTACCAGCCAACTTAATTAACTAGGTTGTCTATACGATCTTTGACGAGTTGAGAACTTATGAAGAGTAGGGATCTACAGTTTAAAATGTACCTGTAAAAGTCTGTGTTAAGTATTTCATGATCGAAGGCATTGTTGATATCACAATTCGAAGAAAATTAAACTCTACGTTTTTTACTTTTGATTTATTTTGACAAAAAAGTTTTTTTACATAAAAAATGCAAAAACATTTACCTTAACTTGCGTACCCTACATCCCGACCTTGAGAGCTTACGTTTGATAAACGGGTGTGATTGATTATATACGAACCATAAACTGTACGCTGCTATTTACTGTGTATTAAGCTGTGTACGTTGTAAATATTTATCTAGGGCAGTGGTTATAACCCTTTATTACATGTGGTCCCTTAAATATCCTAAAATATTTTCGCCCCCCCCCCCCTAGTTTTTACTAACATATTTATCAGTTGCGGCTCGTAGCTAAAATTAGTGGGGGTGCTGCTCCAGAAAAATTTTAGCCTTTGTTTTAAAATTGTGTAAAAGGAAAAAAAACATGTATAAAAAGAAAATTTATTCAGGAACTTGATAAAATCTTAACCAAAAAAACCCAAACATTTGTTACTTACTTTAACTTAAATTGTTACAATTCAAGCTTGATCTATTTATTTAAAAATGAAATCCATTCTTTTTGTTTTAATTTGAGCAAAAAGTTCAATAATTTTCTCCTTGATCTCTGAATGACAATTGAGGAAATTTTTCTCCATTGAAAGTACTGCAACCGCATTTAGTCTTTCTGTTAAATAAAAGAACTGAATAAACAATGAATCAAATAGAATAGCTGGAAGCAGAATAATAATCTAATCCTACACTTTTCTACACTATATCACATTCAAGAATATAGTACACGGTTTTTAAGCATAACACATGCCGAGTAAAAAAAAACTTCCTTCCATCACCACGCCAGAGCCGGCACTGCGAGAGTAACAGTTCTCTCTCTACCTGGCAGTCCCGTCTCCCTCCCCACCTCCTTCCTATGTGTGCATGCGCACAACAGTCAAACACCATGCCGCTGGCACTGTGAAGCACACAGTTCCATACAAAGATTTTTGTATATTTTTCATAAACTGGGGGATGGCTACTGAAGTACTGACATTAAGCTTAAGGAATATATATTGTATTACAAGAATAAAGAACGAATTAAAGAAAAAATGACTTATTATATTAAATGTTATCTATACTATCAAGTGGAAACAGGGGGTGCTGCAGTTCCGCTGTGCTTATACACGAGCCGCCACTGATATTAATAATTTAGATTTATTCAAAAATAGTGTATTTATTTACTGAATATAACAACAAACAAATTTAAAAAAAAAAACAGAACTTAACTTACCTAAATGTATTTAATGGAACTTATATTGTCGAACACTTTCCACTAATTTGTCTATTTTTGTTTCGATTGTATTACTTAATACTATTCGGATGCAGGAGTCGATTCGAAGTCGATTTCGTTGATTCGTTTTAATATTTACCATTGTGAAAGATTCCCTTTTACATAAATGAGTAGAAACAAATGGCAGTAAATTTTGAACGGCGTTGGTAAAAAGATGGCGCTTATTTGTACTATCCGTGATTTATATTACCCGTGCTTCCCCTCCCCTCCATTACCCCAGGAAAATCGAGATTATACTGCATTTACATGCTTACGATCATAGAATTCCTTTTACCAAAACGTAAAATTTATGATAATTGACTTCAGCAAAAAATATTTAAAATTATTATTTTTTGAAGCCCTCCCCCCAAAAAAACACTTTACCAGCCCCCTGGTTAAGGATTGCTAATCTAGACCATTAAAAAAAATTGAATGACAGTTAAATCGTTTAAAGCTCACAGTTCTTAAATTAAGTCAAGACATTAATAAAAAATATATATATTTTCAATAATGTCGAGGAAATTAATTGAATATAAGGTCCGGATTCAAAGTTCAGTGGCCAAATAAAATTAATGACTTAAACTTATCAAACTTAAACTTGTTTTTTAAAAAATATTGTAGTTGCGATATTTAAAGCATTACTAAGCAAATAGTTTTTTTTTTTTAGAATAATATGTTTTCTGACCTTATGATTTTGAAAACATTTCGTGCCTGGTCCATTGGTCTCTATTTCATGCAATGACACACCTATAAACTTATTTGAGGGAGTATATAATGTATTGAAGTGATTGTTCCCGACTTTTTCCCCCTAATGGGACTTTTTGTGGGGCCTTTTAACGTGTATATTGGTCAACTCTTTGTGTGTGACCCTCCTCGGTGGCGTAGTTAGCTAATGCGCTAGTTTCGTGTTGAGATAGATTGCCAAGGACGGGGATATAGAGGTTCGAATCTCGCTCGGGTGAACTGGGGGTGGTTTTCCTAAATATTTTTTCCATCTTCCCTCTAAGCAAATGTGGGTTCAATTCCTCTAAATTTAACCTTCCTAGTTCCTAATCCATTAGTGTAATTAGTACTTAAGCGTATAACCCGAACGGTTAGTAAGACGTGGGTCTAAATAATATATTTTATATATATATATATATATATATTCGACCTTTGTGTATAAGTTTGATAGATAGTGTTTAGAGTTCTTAGGTGCATCAAGTTAAGATGCAACCCGCTTCACAAAATATCTTCGAAATCTCCAAGTAGGCAACGTCATTAACTCTTATCAAATCTTCTACAGTAGCCTCATGGCTTCTTTGGTGCTGACTGACAGCTGACGGCTTTGAAAAGTTACCAGATCTAAATTATGTATCCCTACGCCGAACCATATGATCTGCAAAAACATGTATTTAGCAGCTGTCACTTCTGACAGTCAAAATTTAGGTATGTACCTAAATATTGACTGTTAGAAGTCAGCTGTGAGCTGTCAGTCAGCACCAAAGAAGCCACGGGGCTACTGTAGCTTTCGGTTATGTCGGAAGGTGGTGTAAGAAGGAACTACGGGCAACATCGACGAACCAGCGTTGCCTAATTTATCCTCCATCTAAGGGAAGATTGCCCACACGAGACCAATAGAATGACAACGCTGTTTTGTCAATACTAACCGTGCCGTTTCTTCAGAGTTGATATGTTAGTGTGTGATGTTTGCAGAGGGGATGTCTCCCAGGAGGGGGACCAACTCGACTCCCAGTCAGGTATGCTCTACGCCGAGTACCTGCAGCTGGACAAGGTGCTGAGCGCACAGCGCATGCTCAGTTCTCAGAGCAAGCGGACTGTGCACGATGAACATCTCTTCATCATCACGCACCAAGGTAAAAACACACATCAGCCCTTCTTCCAGTCACTGCTCTCTACAGGGAATACTTGTATCTGGAGGTATTCGAACCCCTGCCTCTTTTTATAAGATCGCATATGGACCCCAAGTTGATTTTCGGAGTGCGCCACTACTCGGCCGGGTGTATTGTGGGTAGTTTTTCGACACCTGTTCGCAATAATGCGGGTACACTTCCTTTTAAACTCCCTTCCACATTTCTACCCCTTAATCTAAACCTTGATGTAATAATAAATATAACCAGAACGGGTAGTAAGACGCGGAGCTAATAATAATAATAATAATAATAAATATAAATTCTTAAGTTCATTCAGTTAGCTCAGTGTTTTTCAAACTTTTCACGATTAAATATCACACAATTCCTAAATACTTATTTTAAATACCCCGAAAGTTCAATTTTTTTTAAAAATAAACAATTGATTCATATTTAAAAATCATTACTCATAATTTAGATTACTAAATATTTTTACTAATATCGGTTTACCCTTTCACGCTGATAAATTTACGGCCGGGGACTGAATGTTGCACCTGTCTTAGTCTTAAGATAGATTATAAGGTGGTTGTTTTTTCATACGGCAGGTCCGGTAGTATAAAATATATGGCTTAAATGAAAAACCAACCCAGGTCATAGGCTGGAAACAGTAAATATTTTTACTATGAAAAACTCGAAAGTGTAATAAGATGAGGTGTTTAGAAAAAAACACTTTTACTAACTTTCTATCACTTAGGTGAAATAAATATGCAATAAAGGCATAAAAAGATAGAAAACCCGAATGAGAATACAAAATAAATATCTGAATAAAAAAATACATGAAACATATTACTAACGGTAACGAATGAGGAGCGTGTTTTAAAGAGCAAGATTATCTCTTCTTTCTTTTAAGTAAAGTTATTTTGATTTTTTTTAAAAAAGACCCAACTAATTGATTATTTTCTCGTAGCCCTAATAAATACAATGAAATAAAGCAACGTTCTTCCATCTTGATTCACTTGGAATGTACTGTAGGTACAGTAGTCCCATAGCTTCTTTGGTGCTGACTGACAGCTGACGGCTTTGAAAAGTTACCAGACCAAATTATGTATCCCTACGCCGAACCATATGATCTGCAAAAACATGTGTTTAGCAGCTGTCACTTCTGACAGTCAAAATGTAGGTATATTTCTAAATGTTGACTGTCAGCTGTCAGCAGTGAGCTGTCAGTCAGCACCAAAGAAGCCACGGGACTACTGTACTATGCGTTTGTACTAGAAATATGATAAAACTAGTTTTTCAATCCGAGACGAGAATATAAAAATAAAGTATTGAGACACGAGACGAGAAAACGTCTCTTTGAAAGTACAAAAATGTAAATTATATTTATTAAAGTAAATATATAATTTATCATAGTTCCTTTGAGACATTTGAGCTGGCGATTGCTTCAGATTATCTTCTAGTTCATTCAAACACTTAGATAAATAACTCATACACATTTTAAATGCAATTAATAAAATAGTGATAGTTATAATGTATAAAATTTGTAATTTAAGTTACTGCTGTAACAGTTTTTTAATGTCAAAGTTTGATATTAAGAAACAATATTTATAATCAAACTATTGCTTAGTAAAGGCTGTTTTTGGGGAAAAGGTGCGGTCTATTTTTGGGTTATCATGGTATTATTATTATTATTATTATTATTATTATTATTATTATTATTATTATTATCATCATCGATCTTACTACCCGTTCGGGTTATACGCACTTACGCTAATGTGTAATGGTAGGGTGATTGTGAGATGAAATGGAGGAACTACAGTTTAACGTGGCATCCGAACCACGGTGGAGGCCTGGCATTACCCACATTCACAAGATGTCTTGTCAGAGGTGAAGGAAGGGTTTGGTAATCAGATAAATCTGTGCCGGGACCGAGGATTGAACCCCTGACCCCCAGCACAGAAGTCTGACACCCTACCCTTAGACCGCCAGGCCACCATCACGGTATTATTGAAAATAATAAATTCTCTGTTTGTTTGTTGTTGTTTTTTTAAATTTATTAGGGCCATTATTTCTTTCTTTTTTTCCCCCCTTGAATTATAAAAGATTCATTTCTAACTTTCAAAATGAGATCGAGATTTTTTTTTTTCCCTTGGATCTTCAAGATATTTCCGAGTCTTCCACTTTCAAACGAACCACCGGTAGATGTGATATCAATTATAGCTCTTGATATACGATTATATACACATGTCCATCACAGACTCTGCCTTAAAATATGAGTGAACAATTACCCTGGGCAGAGGGACGAATCCTGGATATCTCATCGATGCGCTAAGCCACTAAGACCTCTTGTTCGATTCTTGTATTGAGGTGTCAACTTTTTTTTTTCAATTTATTGGAAGTTAATAAATACTTGATGCCCCCCTGGGGATATTCGCCCCACAGGTAGAGAACCACTTTGAAATGTGATGTTTTATTGTTCGCAGCGTACGAGTTGTGGTTCAAGCAAATCATCTACGAGCTCGATTACGTGAGAGACAAGTTCAACAGTCAGGTGAGTAGGCTCGACCAAGGTAATCCGGCTGAGACACTTCAGACTAACGATGGGCATTGAATGAAAAACATTGATGATTCACAATAGAAAATTACTGGGGAAATATCAGTTAACAAATATTTGTATCAATAAAATTCATAAATATACAAATATATAAAATAATCTTTGTAAAACAAACAAATTAATTTATGGTTTTAATCTGTTTTATACGTACAGTACAAAAAATTAATACAGTACATACATAATATATTAATTACTTACTCTATGGCATTAGGAACTTGAAAGTTAATTACCGCACTTACAAAAGTACGCCACCTATCCCTATCTTGAGCAAGTTCTATACAGTCCACCTCATTACACCCTATCCCTATCTTGAGCTAGTTCCATCCAGTCCACCTCATTACATCCTATCCCTATCTTGAGCTAGTTCTATCCATGTCCACCTCATTACACCCTATCTCTATCTTGAGCTAGTTCTATCCAATCCACCTCATTACACCCTATCTCTATCTTGAGCTAGTTCCATCCAGCCCACCTCATTACACCCTATCTCTTTCAGATCCATTCTAATGCTAACCTCCGATCTGCGTCTAAGTCTTCCCAATGGTCTCTTATTAGGTTTGCCAGTCAAAACCTTGAACACGGTTCTAGATTCCTGCATTCACGCTTTATGTCCTGCCCAGTGTAATTTACGAGACCTGATTATCCTAACAATTTCTTGTGATGAGTACATGTTATGCAACTCATCGTTATTATCTAACCAAATATTTTCCTAAGCATCTGGTTTTCGAACACCGGAAATTTATTTTCATCGTGTAAAGCAAGAGACCACGTCTCACACTCATAGAGAAGAACCGGTAAAATAATTGTGTTGTATATTCTGTGTTTGACATTCCTGGTCATAAGGTTAGATGCCAACCACTTACTGACCGAGTAATAGCTTTCATTTCCTGACTGTTTTATTTTCCTAATTTCCACTCTAATATCATTGTTGCTAGTTAAAATTGTTTATAAATATTTAAACTAATAGACCCTATCAAATTATATGTTGTTCGCAGTAATCTCTAAATTATCGTCTCAAATCTGTATTATCTGTGATATCATATAGGCTATGTGCACCAGTACTGGTGGCGCGACTCGTGACGACTTCGTAAGTTCTTGCAGGGAAAATCCAAGCGGCATAATTTTTACCGTGATCAAATACAGTAGCCCCATGGCTTCTTTGGTGCTGTCTGACAGCTGACAGTCAACATTTAGGTATATACCTAAATTTTGACTGTCAGAAATGACAGCTGCTAAACACATGTTTTTGCAGATCATATGGTTCGGAGTAGGGATACATAATTTGGTATGTTAACTTTTCAAAGCCGTCAGCTGTGAGAATCCTAAGACATAATTCGCCGTTTCTCTTAAACTACTTGGACAACCACAGTAGTTTTTTTCGGAGTTTGTTATAAAAACCTTAAAAACATGATATTAAAATTACCATATTCCAATTGATTTGCTTTGAAATATTGTTTTCTTTTGAAAGAACTATAATGAGATTTTTACTGCTGACATATTTTTACTCTGTGTAAAAGTTTTTTCGTAATTGAGATAGATGTGCAGTATCGGTGTACTAAATCATCATCATCATCATGAAAGGAGTTTTATTTTGACATAAGATTCATTTCCAGTAGTGGAATTACGGATCTTTCGAACGATGCCATCGTTCGCTGGTGCTGAACGACAATCATAACTTGCCATATGAAATATCGTGTTACGGTTCGTTGATTGAAACAGAGGTATCGTCGCAAATTCGATTCTCATAGCTATCGTTTGATAACGGACACCTATTGCTGAGACTATAAGGTTCATTCGAGTGACAACGGTCTCACCCTGATTTAAATCCATATTCAGGGTAGTTGTCATTCGAATGGTCCTTGCACCTACATTTAGCTATAAGGCGCGATGACATGATAACACAAACATCTGGTCACACTTCATATCAAGAAAACTTGAGGAGTTTAACAGTCAGATCTATAAGTGTGACATACCTCTCCAACTGAAATTATGTTAATTTGTACATATAGTACATACGTTAGCTAAAGTGTTATTTTCATTTCAGGATCTTACTCTGGACGAATCTCAATCCTTGGAGATCTTAAAACGCATGAGCCGAATAGTCCTCATTCTAAAGGTAATGTGTAACTAGTCGAACAGAAAACTATTATTGGGATTGTGGTATTATACTAAAAGCTGTTTTGATAGAATTATGTTGTACCAGTAGCACATACTGCATTTCTTTATTTATTATTATATGTTCCGTCTTGCGACAGGTCCATTCCTTTTGTCAGTGAACTTAGACCTCCAATACACTCTGTCCTCTGCCTTCAACTCTCAGAATTTTCTTATTTTCTTCAAGTCATCCAATATTTGAATCCTCCACCTTCCTAAGCTCTTATTTCCCTCAACCTTTCTTTCTATGACGTCGTGCAGAAGACAGTTCCTCCTAAAGAAATGTCCGATACAGTTTTCTTTGTACCGAAGAATCACATCCAAAATGGTTCTCTTCTCACCCACTCTTTCTTAAGACTTCATTCGTCAGCCTGTCTATCCTACTGATCTTCTCAAGTCTTCTCCAGCACCACATTTCAAATCTCTCCAAGTATTTCTATTCCATCTTCCTACCAGTCCAAGTTTCTGCTCCATACAACGCGATGATCCAAAAATAAAATGTCATCAATTTCTTCCTCAGTTCTAATTGTTTGCTCAGCAGTAAACTTTTCTTGTTGAAAGCTTCCTTGACCATGACGATCCTCGATTACTGTATACAAATATATATCCACGTTAAATATTAAATCATCCCAAATAAAATTTTAAAACACATATTCGAGTGGGCATCGAACCAAGCAAAGCCTTTAAGGTCAATTGCAAGACTTCTTGTTAACAACAAAATGTCTCTCTATTTAAATCGTGAAGGACTAAGAGTGCAAATATAATTGTAATAATTGTATTCCCACCATAGTGGCGACATGAGTTTCCAGTTTTCAAATAACGGACTCTACATTAAAATCAAACTTGTACATATTCATTTGAAGACGTATAGAAACAGAAATATTGAGTGAAGGGTTCTAGAAAGTAAAAAGAAAATATCAATGTTAGTAATGATACATTTCTCCACAGACTTCGCGTTGACCCGTGCATTATGACGTCAGTCGGTCTTATCTCGTTTTGGTAATAAAAAAGCTGAACGGCTTCAGACTGGTTTTATGGGAATATTTTTGGTAGTTATAAAAGTTACTAAAACAATTATTGCTATACATTAATATATGAGACTATGTGTCTTAAAATTTTTATAGGTAATATCAGCGCATATAAAACAACACCAATAACATGAAATATTAACCTTTGTGGCCTTGAGGTAAAGTGCTAGCCCCAGGAACTGGTGTTTGTGGTTTCAAACCCAACCGGGGTCGACGTATTTTTCTTGAGTGATAAAAAAATCTGTAGCACAACGTCCTTCGGAGTGGAAATAAAGCCGTCGATCCCATGTTGATTGTGTCATGTAAACGAAGCCTGGAAGTTATGTGAAAGTACATTTCTGGCAAAATTGGTAGGCCAGTTTACGCTCGCTTATAGAAATTCTCATGTACTGATTTAATCAGTCAGTTCAGAAAGTGCACGTCAAATACCTCAAATAAATAAATAAAATTATATATAATAAAAATTATGTTATTAATTAACTTTTAGAAAATACCAACTTTTTTGCGAGCAACATTTATAACATTTTTTCTATTACTATTCATGTTGTTTTTATAGGTATTGATTAATATCTATCTGGTGACCTGGTGGTCTAGTGGTTAGGGTGTCAGACTTCTATGCTGGCGGCCGGGGTTCAATCCTCGGTCCCGGCAAAGATTTATCTGATTACCAAACCCTTACTTCACCTCTGACAAGACATCTTGTGAATGTGGGGAATGCCAGGCCTCCACCGTGGTTCGGATTCCACGTTAAACTGTAGGTCCTTCATTTCCTCTCACAATCAGCCTACCATTACACATTAGCGTAAGTGCGTATAACCCGAACGGGTAGTAAGACGCGGTGCTAATAATAATGATTAATATCTATCAAAGGTGATAGCTGCATTGAACATAAATATTGACGTACGAATATTTGAAAATGGTTTTAGTAAATGTTGTAACTATCAAAAGAGTTTATTTTATTATATAAATCGTACTGTGGAAAATGGTTATCAATGTCTATCAATAAAAATATGCTACTAGCCTAAGGTTTGAAGAGGAATATAATCAGGAAATGTTTTTTATCTCCTAATATCCTCCCTCATCACGAGACAATGTTGTGAATACGTCGTAGCTTGCAATACAGCAACAGGAAAGGCAATTACACCGTTAAAGACGTATACATTTAAAAGAGTACACTCCCCCCTTTCAACGGCCTCAATCTCTGCCAGTGATCGTATCAATGGGGCCGGACCTTGGCAAGGAGACAAAATCTATCAACCGGATTCTTGATAACAACGCGTCCTTGTTTGTTCTGTTTGAATTCCTTTGGCCGATAAAATAATGTGCAGACAAATCTACAACTCAAGAATTATTTTTTTTAGGAAACTTCAACTAATTTTACTTTCTCACTCACTACTCCTCGGAAATAAAAAGTATTGTGATCAACAAAAAAATCAAATTCAATATTTAAATGGTTGTTGACGTTTAATGACCCCCTGAACTCGAAAAAGGGTGTTTTGTAATATTGTCTGCCTCTCTGTCCATCTGTCTATTTTTTACTGGTACAAAAGCCAAAATAATTTCACTGATCAGGCTTAAACATTGCATCCAGGTTTTTCATAAAGTTCCGCAGAAGGATTTTTTGAAATCATATAGTTAACGATAAAATTAAGGGTAGTTTATGTAAGAGCGAAAGAGAAAATATGATTTTCTCAAAATTGACTCAATATATTTTGAGTGGTGACCTGGTGGTCTAGGGGTAAGGTGTCAGACTTCTATGCTGCGGTCCGGGGTTCAATCCTTAGTCCCGGCACAGATTTATCTGATTACCAAACCCTTCCTTCACCTCTGACAAGACATCTTGTGAATGTGTGGAATATCAGGCCTCCCCCGTGGTTCGGATTCCACGTTAAACTGTAGGTCCTCCATTTCATCTCACAATCACCCTACCATTACACATTAGCGTAAGTGCGTATAAACCGAACGGGTAGTAAGACGCGGTGCTAATAATAATAATAAT
>CABFVX010000198.1:146217-193377 GCA_902151425.1 Timema shepardi | reverse complement strand
CCCAGTTCACCCGACCGAGATTCGAACCTCGATCTCCCCGTCCTCAGCAGTCGAGCTCAGCGTGACTAGCGCGTTAGCCAACTACGCCACCGAGGCGGGTTGGAAAATAATAAAACTTGGAGACGAAAATTAAAACTTAACTTTGACTTAGTACACCAATGCTCTAACCACTGAGCTATACAGGAGTCGTCCCACGCCCAGGGTCATTCTTCACTAATATTTTAAGACATAGTCTGTGATGGACGCGCGGAAATCGTCAGCTACATATGAGTGACCAATTGAGATCACGATCTATCAGATAACCCAGCCACCTTCAACTCGGGAGGGCTTTATGCTTCCAATGGAAATGGTATAAATGCATATATCCTAATGGTTTAAATAGCCAAGCTATTATATTTGTTAGCTACGATTGTAGCCACATCCAAATATCATAATCTGTAGATTTAAAAATAACACCTGGATACGGGAACCAAACCCGGCTAGAGCTATTTCCAACAGAATTATTATTAGCACCGCGTTTTACTACCCGTTCGGGTTATACGCACTTACGCTAATGTGTAATGGTAGGTTGATTGTGAGATGAAATGGAGGAACTTACAGTTTAACGTGGAATCCGAACCACGGTGGAGGCCTGGCATTTCACACATTTAAAAGATGTCTTGTCAGAGGTGAAGTAAGGGTTTTGTAATCAGATAAATCTGTTCGGGGGACCGAGGATTGAACCCCGGCCGCCAGCACAGAAGTCAGACACCTTACCCCTAGACCGCCAGATCACCCTCCAACAGAATTAACAACTTTTACAGCTTGGCTAATTAATCCATCCTTTCACAGATAAATCCCTTCATATCTTAAAAGTTCATTCACGCCATCTTGGCTTACAAAAAGTATCTAAAAAAATTTTTTTGCTCCAGATTCCTACGCCTTGCGAACATGTCCTATCACTTTGGCAAGGAATGTAATTTGACCTTGTCGAACAAACCAAACACAATTTCAAGGCGGATGAATCTTATTTTATTTATTAACTTTTATGTTTTCAGAAAAGATCATTGTCAGCGTGAAACGGCTAAATCATTGGTCGTGTTTGTGTGAACCTGTTTTGAGTTATCTGCATATTCACCTTGATAGAGTGAGGATTAGGAAGGTAAAGGTTAGAGGTAGCGTACCGGCTTTTTGAGCGAGGAAAGTTGGATACCATTGAATAAAAAATACTTAATACACCTGGCTGAGATTCAAACACCGATATCTCTGTCACCGGTTAACCAGACTAGATGTGCACAAATAGCTTTTAAAAAAATCCATATAATGTATTTAACGTACACTTTCTGAACCGACTTATTATATCAGCACACGACCTATAAACTAACTTAAAATACAGGGTGGCCCATGGAAAAAGTAGCCCGCCTCCTATATCCAGCAGGCGCCTCACTCTGAATTTAAGGAGGTAAATCTCCTTCCACCCAAATTGTGACATGAAGAATGAGCAGGTGAACTGCTTGTCTAAATCTTTATTGACTCTTTCTTCATGTCACAATATGGGTGAAAGGGGATTGACCACCTCCAATTCAGAGTGAGGCACCTACTGGATATATTATTATTATTAGTACCGCGTCTTACTACGCGTTCGGGTTATACGCACTTAAGCTAATGTGTAATGGTAGAGTGATTGTGAGATGAAATGGAGGACCTACAGCTTAACGTGGAATCCGAACCACGGTGGAGGCCTGGCATTCCCCACATTCACAAGATGTCTTGTCAGAGGTGAAGGAAGGGTTTGGTAATCAGATAAATCTATGCCGGGACCGAGGATTGAACCCCGGCCGCCAGCATAGAAGTCTGACACCTTACCCCTAGACCGCCAGGTCACCTATCTACTGGATATAGGAGGCTAGTTACTTTTCCGTGGGCCATCCTGCAGAACAGACACAACATCCAGACCCCGGTCGTTCATTTATCACTGTGAAAGGGTAGACCTATATTTCACCAACGATACATTTTTAGGCCATGATGGGAATCGAACCAGGAACCTTTAGTTCAGTATAAAAACACTCTACTGACTGAGCTAAGGTGTCGGATGAAATTCAGTCCACGATCCTACTGGTGTGAGTGAATGGCTTCTAGCAGATTGAGAGGGAACATTCATCGTCTATTAAAATCTATGATTTTATCAATGATTTTAAGGTTGGAGTGTGGTGAACTCGAGTTAAGGGCAGTAATTTTTGCAGTTTTTATATCAAAGCATTTTTTTTCTGTCAAAAGCAATCAAATATTTCTCCAGTAGAAACATAGCTTAATTTTCTCCATGTGGTGACTTTAACAGTTGTTTAATATCTGTCAAGAGTGTCTTAGAATTTAATGACAACTTTTTCTCTCCATTTAAAAAAATGTCTCATCTAATGCCGCCGTTGAATGTATATATATTAATGAAACAAATAGCCGAAACTATTGTTAATGCATTTTAGTGTGGATAGTCCCTCATAAATATCATATTCTGAAAATTGAAAAATGACACCTGGACACGGGAATCGAAGCCGGGACCTTCGGCTTAGTACGCCAATGCTCTTACCACTGATTCTAAGATGGACGTGCGGAAGTCGTCAGCTTATAAACATGTGATTATCAAAGATCACAGCCATCAGACAACGCAGCCATTAGCGACCCGGTAGTTGGCCAATTTCCAGCCATTCGACAATTTTATATATATAATTGTACAGGATTGGTAATGATATGGAATAGATAGAACTAACTCAAGATAGAGATAGGGTGTAATGAGATGGAATGGATAGAACTAGCTCAAGATAGGGGTAGGTTGTAATGAGATGGAATGGATAGAACTAGCTCAAGATAGGGGTAGGTTGTAATGAGATGGACTGGATAGAACTAGCTCAAGATAGGGATAGGGGGCGGACTTTTGTAATTGTGGCAATGAACTTTCGAGCCACTAATACGACAGGGCAATTAAGTAAACAATACTTTTTAATCGTTTGGATTTTGAACGTCTACACAACGAGCAAACACCATCTTTGACTTAAAATCAAAATAGTCTAATCAAGAAGCAATCGTGTGATATTTCCAGTTTCATTTTGTTATTGTTGTTATTATTATTATTATTAATAATATTAGCACCGCGTCTTACTACCCGTTTGGGTTGTACGCACTTATGCTAGTGTGTAATGGTAGGGTGATTGTGAGATGAAATGGAGGACCTACAGTTTAACGTGGGATCCGAACCACGGTGGAGGCCTGGCATTCCCCACATTCACAAGTTGTGATTAATACACGTCTTGTCAGAGGTGAAGGAAGGGTTTGGTAATCAGATACATCTGTGCCGGGACCGAGGATTGAACCCCGGCCACCAGCACAGAAGTCTGACACCTTACCCCTAGACCCACCAGGTCCCCTTCGGTTTAATAGTTTCCATCAGTGACCAAAAGAAACAATGGTTATATCTTACAACATGTTTGGAGAAAGAGTTATCTAGCCAGACGTGTGCCCGGGTTCATACTTCACGAGGGCCCACTTTGCTGGTCGAATAGTCTAAGGCATTACTCTCGCAATAGACTGAACTGACATGGGTAGATCGGGGTTTTAGTCCCGGCCGAGTTTACTGAGCGGTTTTTTTTTTCCAGAGGGGCCGCAATGTGGAAAGGGTTTTTAACCACTGTCTAAGAGTTAATTTGCCCTTTAAATAGTTTAAATTTAGGCCAGTTGGCAAAGGGGTTTTGCTAGAGATTTGAACGGGTGTGACGTCTCATTTACACATGCAGACCTTATCGATCCTCTTCCTAAAGAATTCACCTTCGTATCGGCGCCCAACGTCTACGGGCGTCCTTGGTCACCGGTGTCAATGACCCGCTCGCGCGACGTATCGATTACAAACCTCCAGAGAAACCTTACAAGTCTCTAGATAGGGGGTTGGTGGGAGAAAGGGGGGTAAACAAATAGGTGCATCCGGGAAAATCCGACATCCCGACCTCTTTGAAACAAGTTTAACCACACTCGCTGTTTTTAAATTAGCTACGACAAACGAGTTTGATTAAACCTACATCAGTGGACAGCTAGACTAAACGACATCACAAGACTGTCTATCTGGGAACTAGGAGGTCAGGGTTCTGATCCAGACATGTTGTACTGAGTTTTACTATCTACAAGCTTCCCAAGATTCTCCCTTCACATAAACATGGATATAGTTATTTTAAATTGTACCATTCTAATCCCTAATTTGCGGATAGCCCAGACGGATTAGTAGCATGTGTTAATAATATTGGTGCATTTTTTCTCAGCTACCCTTCTCCACCTTATCCTTTAAATCAAGTCGTTAACTTGGGAGATTATTTTTCTTATCTTTCAGACACTCCATTCTGGTGTCTAAACGTTTATTTGCTATGGCCTGTTAGTCTAAACATTCAACAAAATCATCTTCATTGCTTCTTATTTTATTTGAGGTATTTAACGTGCACTTTCTAAACCGAATGACGATATTAGCTCACTACTTATTAAATAAATCTAAAAGTGATACATCACCAGTCTAGGCGCATCATAATGGGAATGCGCACAATATCCATGATTTCAACACGACAGGACAGTCAAAAGTCGACCGGTGAAGTTTTATGACTAAATAGTCGAACATATTATTGCTAAAACCCGCTTCGGTGGCCGCGTGGTCTAACGTGCTATTCTTGCAGTAAACTATACTGCCGATGGCGGGGAGATCTAGTTTCGAATCTCGGCCGGGTGTACTGAGGATGGTTTACAAAAATGTTTTACCCATTACCCCCTCCCCCTCTTCATGCAAATGCGGGTACATTTCATAAATAAATAACCTTCCTAATCCATAAAACCATTGGAATAATAATTAGTACATAAGTGTATAATCCGAACGGGTAGTAAGACGCTGTGCTAAAAAAAAAAGGCGTTTGTATGCGCGTAGCCCTAGTCATTAATTTATCGCTGTGAAAGGAGGTATAGGGGTAAGGTGTCAGACTTTTGTGCTGGGGATCCGGGGTTCAATCCTCGGTCCCGGCAAAGATTTATCTGATTACCAAACCCTTCCTTCACCTCTGACAAGACATCTTGTGAATGTGAGGAATGCCAGGCCTCCACCGTGGTTCGGATCCCACGTTAAACTGTAGTTTCCTCCATTTCATCTCACAATCACCCTACCATTACACATTAGCGTAAGTGCGTATAACCCGAACGGGTAGTAAGACGCGGTGATAATAATAATATTGCTTTGAAAAGAGAATCACACATTATCATTAATGATAAACAGTTTGGGTTTGACGTGAATCGAACCTGGGAAGCAACTCTACTGACTGAGATAAGTTGCCCGACAACATACTGGCTCTATATTCTGGTTGTGCTTCACATGTCTTAAGATTGTTGTTTTTAAATGAATTAGTTATCTTGGGAAAGTGGTCGGGGGGTTTCAAGGCTTGAGGGCCCTCCGCCTCCCATCCATGTTCCTCTTACATAGCCGTCATGATGAACCAACTGATTATAACAGCACACGACTCACAAACTGACTTAACTCTAGCGCACACACTTTTCTTTGTTTCACATCGCATCTGGACTACCTTCAAATAAGTCCACATCCCTGTTTCTACACACTAATTATATGCCTGCCCGGCTGGCGCCAGTGCAGAAACAACCCGGACTTAACCTCGGGCCTCTGGGTACCCGAACTAGCCACTAACGGGTATAGTGGATAATAAAATTTTACAACTCTATTGGCTCACGCCACAACGATAATTCTAAGTTATTTATTCTCACCATCAATATTTTTCACAGCAGAGCAACAACATAGTCTTATTTATACACAATAGCCAGTTCTTGATAACAATACAAAATATACTTTTCTTATCAAAAAAAACTTTTTTTTATCAACAGCGTTTCTACGTGTTACCACAACAAAAGAAATTTAATATCCATAGAGGTTTTAGTACTGCCAAGAAATGTACTTGTTTTTTGTTAGTGTGTTAGACCACACCCAAGCGCAGGCATCACTGGTCCTCTCACATTGGAGTTACGCATTATAATTACATTATTGTAATTGAGATGAGAAATGTGTAATTTGAGGAAATGTGCCTAGAGTTGCTTGGAAGTAGAATGGGAACCCAATCTGGGGAGAAGCGGGGGCACTCGGTTGACCCGTCTGATATTCGAACTCCCCATCATTGTAAAAACAAACTACAGCTTTATTATAATAAAAAATATGAACATGTTTGTTTTTGATAACATTTTACTATTTTATTAGTGTCATTTTATAGGTATTGATGATGTTCATCAAAAGTGACAGCTACAGATTACATGACTTGACGTATGAATACGTGAAAGTAGATATAGTAAACTTCTAGCTAATAAGACTTCCTATGAAAATATGATTGTAGCGGAACCTAACATTTTGGCCCGCACGACCATCAGTGCGAGTGACAGTCAACTACTGTAAAAGAGAGTTTCATTTTCACAACGATGATGCCGGGATTCTAACCCAGGACCTCTTAACTCAGTAGACATACACGCTACCGACAAGAACTTTGGACTTCCAAAGTCTTTGTTTGAAAGTGTGTCCCGGAACCCACATAAATGCTCCCCCCCTTTAATTTTCTAACACACAGGTCAAGAGGTGATGTCTTGATTCGCGAAACTAAAGAACATTCACCTTCTCTCAGGGGAGGACTTTTCACATTTCAACGGAGGGGAAGGGGAGGGGAGCGATAAAGCTGAATTTACTCTTTATATATACTGACCCAACAAGGGTGCCTTGGTCTCAGCGTTTGTTCTGTTCCTGAAAGGGAAAATTTAAAATGGAACTCAAGAAGTAGGTTAGGAATACATAACTACAGGACGGGGTTTACATTAAGCATAATTTTGGTATGAAGACCGATTTATAAGGCCTTATTAAGTTATTTAAATGATGTGTTAATGATGCCCCGAGATTGGGAACTAATTATAACGTTACGCGTCCTCGATGGGCGTTGGTTATGGAAATACGGTTTAATTTATTGTTATTTGCACCGTGATCGAGCACTGATTAGAGCGGTACGGTATTTTGATGATATAATTGCCTCGCAATTGGGAGCCAATTATTTTGATATCAGTTTAATTAGCTGATATTTGCCCCGTGATCGAGCACTAATTATGATTATACGGATTTATAATGAGATAATGCCCTGTGGTTGGGCATTACCTTGTAACGATGTTGGGTTTTACGGTGGTGACGAAGAAAGTATTCCTTACTACGCACTTACCTGTGGTTATTTGATCTGATTATTTCTGATAATTAATCTTACTAAGAAAACAAGACTTTCATTGTTGCACAAGATTTATTTGAATGAATACACCTTCGGCACTGAAGATGTGATATTATGTAATACAGTTTTTGTTAAAATTGTTTTTCTGTGATATTACACGTTGCACGTTCTGAGTACCGTGTTCTGTGCTGATTTATGTTTCTTCTATATATTCATACGCACAAGCGGCTTATATATTACCTACCCCTTGCCTCTTGGACCCCTTGTCACCAGTGTCAATACCAACTAATAGAAAGAGTCCTGGCGACAGGTGTTGTGAATGTTGGCTTCTTGTTGAGTAGAGGGTGCCAGCGAGTCACAAGATTTTGCTAAATACTACGAAGTTGATCTTTGAAAGAAAAAATAATTCTTAATGGCGCAATTCTTTGTCATTATTTCTGAAAAGCGCGTGACTCTCCATGGATAAAGCATTAAAAGGATATTTTACATAAAGCTTATTGAAGAAAAATACCTTCATCCACTACTTTCTAAATACATGAGTGGGGGTTCAAAACGGTAGCATTACAGCCTTATTTTGCACCTGGATCTCACTGTAGAGTAATATCTTTTCAGGATTAAAGACCTTCTAAAACGTACTAATCACTACCGTCTTGGTAAGTGTTACCAACAATATTACAATACAGGAGAATCCTGATGCGAAATAAGGGCTTCCAGAGCTTAATTTTTACCAAAACCCGTTTTGGTAATAGCTGTCTGGAGCTTTGAATCGTAAAATACTGATAGTACAATTTATTGAAAATTAAACTATACAATATTAATATAGTTAATACTAAAGTAAATTTATAAAGAGCTACTTCATATATAACGTTACTTTTTAATAATGGTATATACAATACACTTTAAAGACTACCATTACAGAATAATGATTAAATACGGCCATTTTAGATCAAAACAAGCTATTTTAGATTTGTCAGACGGCTTCATTACTAGGCAGAGGCGGTTGACCTGGTGGTCTAGGGTTAAAGTGTCAGACCTCTGTCCTAGGGGTCCGGGGTTCAATCCTCGGTCCCGATACAGATTTTTCTGATTACCAAACCCTTCCTTCACCTCTGACAAGAAGTGTATTAATCACTACTTGTAAATGTATGGAGTGTCAGGCCTCCACCGTGGTTCGTATCCCACGTTAAACTGTAGGTCCTCCATTTTCATCTCACAACCACCCTACCAATACACATTAGCGTAAGTGCGTATAACCCGAACGGGTAGTAAGACACGATGCTAATAATAATAGTAATAATAATAATAATAATTTAAAATATATTATTCTAAACACAGCATGAAGTAATTTGAAAACTCAAGTTCAACATATTTTATTTGAAATAAAACTTTACTTTAAACAATTTAAGTATTCAATAAAAAATGTTAAAATATTGTATTAGTGACAATATACAAATAATAATTGAAAGCCATAATAAAACAATATCTTAGTGCCACAGAAGGTTTATTTAATTTTGAATGGGTCCTAATAATATGTGAAACCAGGAAATCTTGCAAGACGGTTTTTGAAACTTTGATTCAGTTATTTTTCCTCTCTAAGTGTGCGTGTTGATATGTGTATATACAATGTTGAAGAAGTCAGAAGATCAACATTACTGTGGTAAATATATTAGACATTAATGCTATTTGTTTTTATTTGAAATCTCATCCGTGATCATTCTCAGTTCCAAAGAAGAATTAATGTACCGTTTGACTGGTTCTTTCACATCCTTTAATTCAACCTCTTTTCTTTTTGTTCGAGTATCTCTCGTTTCATCTTGATCAGCTTCAGGCAAAGTCTTGTTTTTATTTCCAGAATTATCATCCATCTGTTTGACTTCAGAAATATTAGCATCCATCTTGACTTTAAGAGAGCTGATATTACCAACCAAACTGCTCGATTCTTCTTTCTGTAATGTTAGGCTAGTTTCTAAAACGTTTGAAATAATCGTCGACTGTAATGGCTCATAAATGATTTTACTTTTAGATACTTTTAGCAAACCTTTTACTTTTGAAGGTAAAATGTTTTGATTATTCAATGACTTTGTAGGTTCATCACAGACAATACTTTCTAATTCTTTTAACAATGTACTTGCTTCGGAATCTGCTGTGTTTTGAACAATGGAAGTATGATTGTTTTCATTATTTTGAATGCCTGATGAAAAATCTTCCATTGAAGTGTCTGAAGGGGGAGATGTTAACAAGTTGAAAATGGGAAAGCTATCGGATAAAAGTTCATAGCCATCCTTATTGTTAAAGGTAATTTCAGTATTTTTTTCCCTGGTTAGTTTAAATTCGCTTGTGCTGAAAAACTCATCGATACTTTTAACCGTCTCTTTAAGATATCTCCTTGCACTTTGAAT
This sequence comes from Timema shepardi, assembly GCA_902151425.1. NCBI lineage: Eukaryota > Metazoa > Arthropoda > Insecta > Phasmatodea > Timematidae > Timema > Timema shepardi. Next base: position 183,728 of record CABFVX010000198.1, on the reverse strand, counting down.
TTTCGAAACAACTTCCATGCCGTTTGCTTTGTTTTCATTTCTTTCAGATTCATTCATGAGTTCTATCCTTTTAATAACTTTTTGTGCGCCCTCTGTCGATATATTTTCTTTTCCCTCTGTGTGTATTTTCTTTTCTAATGTATGTGTATTTTGTTTGCATGAGACTTTCATTTCGGGAGTATCATTGATTGTAAAGAACTGTCTGACATAATCTTCAACATCTTCATATTTTGGAAGTTTACCTTTTGGCTTGGCGTGTTCCATGACGAAATCGTCTCTCATATCTAAATTAGATCTTCGTCTCGCATCATCTAAGATTTCTTTCATCAACTGCTCGGCTTCAAGACGAACCTTTTTCTTATCTTCTTCAACATCGATACCTATATCATCGTATAAGTTTGCAGTCACTCCTTTATCTTGCAAGAAATCATCGTTTGTGTACGTATCTTCATTGACATGTTGATATATTTGACTATTGTTTATTTCTGTAATTCTATCTACCAATTTAATTCCACTTCTATTTATCAATGTATCTACTGATGTGGCCAAATTTGTTGATATCTCTGAGCTATTCATAACCTCTTTGGTTTTTGTATCCGTATGATCGTTTGTTTTGATATTTTGTGTAGTATTTTCTGAAAATTCAGACATGCCTTCATTTTTAAATAGCTTAGTTTTGAAATTCTCTCTTGCATCAACGCTACTATTAGTGTTTCTTTTATCATTATTATAACTAAGTGAGTTATTATTATGTACATTATTGTATAATGTAAACATCGTGTTATTTTCAGGTTTATTTTCACTTTCATAAAATGTTCTAGCATTTTCAAATAAGTAATCATTATTTAAGGCAACAATGTCATTTTGAACATTTATGGCGTCTGAAGTATTATCAATTTTCCCAATATCTTTGTCATTTTGAATAAAGCTGTGATCAATTGATTCCTCATTACATTTAGAATTATAATTAGAATTATGAAGATCCTTATAAGTTGTAATACCGCTTATAATTTCTGTTGTGCATTCTTCAACGGCATCAGGTTTAAAATGTTCGAAAGTCTTTACCAATGAAGGTATTTGGCTTATTACCGTTAAGTTTGAGGTTTCATCTGTATACTTATTATCTGAAGGCAACTCATCTATGGGAAGACTTTCGGCGTTAGCACTGATTTCACCAGATTTAAAACTATCACCCATGGAATAAGATGATTTTATCGGCGCTTCATTTATTTTTAACATCTCATCTTTAAAATTTTTCAATATTGTCAAGTCTTCTGTTAGAGGTTCTTGATCTTTATCATTCATTTCAAGTTTAAATGACAATTTACAAATTTTATCATCTTTTAACATTTCTACTTCATCTTTTTCAGTTTTCGAGAAATTGTCTGCTAAATTTTGCTTGTCTTTTTCATTCAAATGACAAGTCTCAGACGACTTATTCGTGATTGGCAATTGAGATATTTCTATGTTTTCGGACACTTTGTTTTCATATTTTTCTGTCATCAGCAATTCATCTGTTAACATTATTTCATCATCTACGGCTTCATTAGAATTTTTACAAATCTCATCTTTAGGAGGCAATTGGCACATCTCCACTATTTTAGACGTATCAACGTTTTCATCTGATGTTATCTCCTCTATCAGGGGCTTTTTCTTTTCTCGATCAACAATAGTGCACCTTTCTCTTTGCCAAGGCATCCTCAGTTCAACCCCCACTTGGTTTCCCTCCCAGACAACTTCAGGTTTGGAAGACCAAACTTCATTTCCAATCTCCTGATCTTCCTTGTCAGAATCTGCCAAACTTTCTGAGCTCGTGCTTTCTTCCAAAATGTCGCTATCGGACGCTGGGCCAACTTCGCCTAGTCGCTTTTCTTCCTCTTCTAACCTATTCATCGTGGCCGCGTCACGGCGCCGTAGCACGGCGTCAACGCTGGCCCTGATCCTAAGATGCTCCTCGTTCAGGATGGTCTGTCTCATGACCTGCTCGGCGTCTAGACCTCCCTCCTGCCACGCCTCGGCACACCGGCGATCCTTGTCGAACACAGGGCGGTCGTCGAGGTGCATCAGCATAGGGCACGCTACAATCAGCTTCTTCCGGTAGAATGACCATTGCTTCAGCACTGGGTTCCCGGTCAACGCGAGCACCCTCAGGCATGGCATGGCACCGAACACCTGAAACAATTGGCCACCGTCATACAAGTCCCTCGAGCCATTTAGATATGTGTGTACCTCTTGTAAGCCGGGGAAAATGTGGGCCGTTTGAAACTTGCTTGTGAAATATATGAAATCTAAGAAAAATATATATGTGTTAAATATCTATAATCCAATTTTAATATGAAGAGACTTTTAGAAAATACAAATATAAATTTGTAGCCAACATAGATAATAATTTAATGTTTTATTGGTGCTATTTTATAAGTATTGATAATAAATATAAAAAGTGAGAGCTGCATATCACATGACTTGATGTATGAATACACAAGATTTGATCTAGTAATATTTTTTTAGCTGCCATATAAGGCTTTCTCTAAGAATATTGGACTCTACCTAGTGTTTAAATGGTCTATCTCAAGGTGGTCCAGGGTTTTTCATCCCAAGGGTCAAATCTGATCATCAGTTTGCACCACGGTCCGAAGATATATCTAGTAAACCCATCAACTTAATATAGGCCTACAAACAACACTTAATAAACAATTTATTTTATTTTATAGCCCATATAAATGGTATTTATGGTTGGTATAATCTTTCAAATTTTATTGCCAACAATTTTATCAATTTCCCGAAAATCTACTATGAAATACGCACGTACATACACTTTCACAAAACAGCATTGCACCATAGATAGACATTTATACATATATTAATTAATAAAATAAATTCACTTCGGTAACCACGAGGTCTAACGCGCTCCACTCGTAGTAGACTAGACTGCTGATGACGGGGAGATTGGGGTTCGTATCTTGGTTGGGTGTACTGAGGGTGGTTTTCCAAAATTGTTTTCCACTCTCCCACTACTCAAATTCGGGTGCTTTTCCTATAAATATAGCCTCATTAATCCCTAAAACCATTAGCGTAATTATTACATAAGCGTATAACCCGAACAGGTAGTAAGACGCAGCACTGAAAAAAAAATGAAATGCATTATAAAATGCAATCATCACTTTTTAAATGAATATTTTCGGTTGAATCATCAGCTGTATCCTATATCACATTTGCCTCCCTGGGTTGCCCTTTAATAAGCGCGGGCTGCATTCGGCCCACGGGCCGCTAGTAGAATCGCACTGCTCTATTTTATATCTTTGGAATGTGCTCCTTTCATTGACGTTCGCTATTCCTCAAAATCGAAGCGTATTGATTATTATTTAACTATTATTTATTATAATATTTAATCAAAGTTATTTGTATTGTTTGTTGATAAAAGTTGAAAATGTAATGTTGTGGGGTTTTATTTTTGTATAGCTCTCGCTAACACAAACAATATTAAATATTAAATAGTAAAACTGGTCCTCAATTTTTTTTATAACTTCTCATTTTCACTTAACTCGCCATAAAATATGTAAGAGCTAGTTGATTTTATTCTGACCTTATCACGTTAGACATATGTTTACGCTTCATTGTGTAACCATACGCATATAAACAAATAGTGTGCTTTGATATGACGTACATAAACTCATATGTTGAAATCTGGGATACTTTGATTGCTCTACTTACAGCCGTTGTGTATTTTGTACACAAAATAATATTGATTCCATGCTTTCCCCAATAGTTCGTATATCTACGGATTTTCATTTGTACAAGTCATGAAAAGTGCTGTTTTTAATGTCGGTCCTTTTAGATTTGTGTGGACTGAAGTAAAATTTATGACATTGCTATAGTTTTACCACCAGCATTTTCCCATGGCTTTGCTCATATCTTTGAAACTAAACATTAATTATAAATCCTCTTTATTCCATATCCCGTGAAAATTTCTAAAAATCCGGCCTTATTCCTTGTCTACATCATAAAGGGAAGCTCTGCGCAAAATTTCAGCTTTATAGGTCCGAGGGTTTGGGCTGGGCGTTGATGAGTCAGTCAGTGAGTCAGGACTTTTCTTTATATATACGAGTATATATATATTTGTATATTATGACACCCTAAAACAACTGTGTTAGAATGATAGATAGAAGAAATTTCAAATAGACAACAAACAGCATCAAAGTGTTATGCAATCCGCAACAGTTTTTCTTCCTTGAATTACGTAACAATGTGCACGTGATAGAAGGGGCCTTAGTGACGTAATTTCAATCCCTGCCAGAGAGATACGGTACTATGTACTCGTTGAGAACCACCGCCATGGGTTTATTATTATTATTATTATTATTATTATTATTATCACCGCGTCTTACTACCCGTTCGGGTTGTACGCACTTACGCTAATGTGTGATGGTAGGGTGATTTATTCCCCACATTCACAAGATGTCTTGTCAGAGGTGAAGGAAGGATTTGGTAATCAGATAAATCTGTGCCGGGACCGAGGATTGAACATGGGTTAATTGAACTAGTCCAGAGAAACCAAAACATAAAGTTTTAAGGAATAAGCGATCTCTGCAATGAAAAGAACAATAGTGGATTAGTGAGTTGAGTGTATGTATGTATATATATATATATTCCTAATATGTCTCTCTACCTTTCCACACCCTTCAAAAGCCTCTAGACGACCTAAAAAGCTTAAACTTTGAAAACCTAATGTCTAGACCACAGAACAGAACATAATGGAGCCAGAAATTCGATCTTTCAAAAAAATGTAACCAAAACACACTCACTTTATCTACTCTTGCGTAATAACCGACAGAAAGTTACTTTTATAAAATAGAATCCCAACCTTCCATGTGATGTTCAATTGAAGGCTAGGTTTAGTTAGGTTGGTTAGTATTATAATCAACTTGTTGTAGACAGGCCTTAAAATAGTAGTAATATATTATTATTATTATTATTATTAGCACCGCGTCTTACTATGTACGTTCGGGTTATACGCACTTACGCTAATGTGTAATGGTAGGGTGATTGTGAGATGAAATGAAGGACCTACAGTTTAACGTGGAATCCGAACCACGGTGGAGACCTGGCATCCCCCACATTCACAAGATGTCTTGTCAGAGGTGAAGGAAGGGTTTGGTAATCAGATAAATCTTTGCCGCGATCGAGGATTGAACCCCGGCCGCCAGCACAGAGGTCTGACATCTTACCCCTAGACCGCCAGGTCACCTAGTAATATAATAAAATGAATAGTAATATTGCGCGTCTGGGCTATATCAATCGTAAAGCAGAAGTGGGAAGATTGGCCAGTACTAATGTACCGTTATCCAGGGGACGCCCGAATGTACTAATAGTACATCCTTTCCGTGGAGGCTCTTTCCATGTCCCGATGAGATGATATGATGGTGATAGTAAGTAAGAAGGTTTGGAAACAGTGGCAACACTTAAACCTAACTTTAGCCTAACTAACCAAACTCTAGTGACCGTTGGAGTAGTTCCTCTTTCGGGAAAAATACCCAAGGTACCAGCCGGGAATCAAATCGAAGACTCCTAGGTTTCATAGCCAGGTGCATTGACCAATACACTTCGGGACCGATTAATAAAAGTGAATAATTGTGCTTCGCTTATTTCCACTTATTCGCACTGTACGCGTATTTATATTAATGAGATAATAATGAGAAAAGTATAAATTTAGAGTAAACGTGGAGTGAGAAATGGAAACAATGTAGGGGTAAAACTACCTCTTTACAGACGGCCGGGATTTGGAACTCGACCTGCCCTCTGTGCGTGCCATCTCTAGCGATGTCATTTCAGATTAAATACAGGCCTACTCGAGTATGTAAAAAAACCTCTGTGGGGTCATGGCGGGATCACGATCCACATAACTTTAACTTAACGTAACGTTCACTTAACTTAAACAAAGAGATGTGGGATCACGATTCACGTAAATTAACGTAGCAACTCGAGCCAGATATTTGCATTCTAGAGTACCTATATGTTTTTATCCGTGATTTATACTATTTGTAAAGTGATGATCTGTGAATTTTTATTGATTTCAATCGATATAATAAATATTTATTACTAAACATTTTTGATAAATTTAGCTTTTATATTTTAGTTTAATATTTTGTTTCAATATCTGATCACTAGAACTTAAGATAAACCTTGATCATAAAACCAACAAATTAATTACTAAATAGCCCTGTAGACGTCACTCGCATAATGATTGGCTGGCTAGATCACGTGATAACTTTCATATGATGTTAACTTAAAGTGAAAGACATCCCAGTTAAGTTAACTGCAAGTGAAGGTTAAGTTAACTTCATCATGATCGCTTCCATTTAAAAACAAGAGAAGAACCTTTACGTTAAGTCCTTAAGTAATCGTTAAGTTGATCGTGATCCTGGCATCAGCCCGCACGTGAGCCACACCGATCAAGCGTTCGCCATCGTTAGCGATGATGGTGCCAACATCTGCGGATAGAGGGTATCGTGTGGTCGGCACAACTAATCCTCCCACCGTTATTATAAGATTTCTAGACTACTTAATTATTCAAGTAGCCCTTAATTTGTCCTCAAGAGGCTTGAGTTTGATCCCGTTCCAGACACAATGATTCACAGAAAAATTCTGGTCGTCGAAATATATATATTACATTAAAATTACACTGCCATGTATAGAATAAATTGTATTGTTGGTTTAACAATGAACCTCATGGTAAAATTCAATAGCTCTTTGGTGACTAGTTTTCCATCTTTACCTTCTCTAGACCCATCGTAGAGAGTAGTGTTCTCGTTAAAAAAATCTAACTCGAAATTTTGATAAATGTAGAAATTCCACCTGCTGAGACCGTATAAATGTTTCTCGCGATAACGTCTATTTATATATCTGCCTAGAGCCCAAACAATTTTAAAGATTGGTATAATTATTAATATATAGGGTTTTCATAAGAGTCTACCGAGTAGTTTTTGTAATTAGAGATCCAATCATAAAATTAAGGGTAATTTATTTAAGGGCAAAAATAGAAATAAAAGACATGTTTTCTCAAAAGTCATTCTAATAATTTTGACCAAATTTTTGTATCCAGTCATTGTTTAACATTACAAATAAGATGACAATTTCCATTTTCCGGTGAAAATATCTATAAGGGTACTTTCCATAATCAGAAACTTCCAATTTTGATATCATCTAAGAAACTATTTAAGATAAGATCAGCCTGTTAGACCAAACAAGTTCTAGGTCTAGTTTGAGATCAGCCTGTTAGACCAAACAAGTTCTAGGTCTAGCAGAGATCAGCCTGGTAGACCAAACAAGTTCTAGGTCTAGTAGGGATCAGCCTGTTAGACCAAACAAGTTCTAGGTCTAGCAGAGATCAGCCTGTTAGACCAAACCAGTTCTAGGTCTAGTAGAGATCATCCTGTTAGACCAAACAATTTCTAGAGCTAGTAGAGATCAGCCTGTTAGACCAAACAAGTCATATGTCTAGTAGAGATCAGCCTGTTAGACCAAACAAGTTCTAGGTCTAGCAGAGATCAGCCTGTTAGACCAAACAAGTTCTAGGTCTAGTAGAGATCAGCCTGTTAGACCAAACAAGTTCTAGGTCTAGCAGAGATCAGCCTGCTAGACTAAACTAGTTCTAGAGCTAGTAGAGATCAGCCTGTTAGACCAAACAAGTCCTGGAAGTCTGTCCTTACCTCCAATATAAGTTGCTCCTTGAGGAAGTTGTGAGACAGGTCCACGACGGACAAAGTCGGACACTTCTCCAGCTCCTTGATATCGTCCACACTCTCCAGTTTGTTGTGGCTGATGTTGAGCGTGTTGAGGGCAGGCAACACCGCCAGGTTCTCCAGCCTGCAGATGAAGTTGTGACACAGGTTGATAGTGTCCAGTAGCATCAGTGGCTCCAGGTTCTCTATCTTGGTCAGCAGGTTGTTGTGCAAGTACAGACTCCTCAGCTCCTTCTGATGGTCTAGGTTCTCTATCTTCCCGAGCCCGTTCGATTCCAACCAGAGGCATTTCAGTCCCGTGTACTCGTCCAGATTCTCTATTTTCTGGAAACCTTTGAAGTGTAGGTACAGCACGTCGTTTAGATTCGGGGTCAGGTAGAGTTTTGTATCTTTGCAGTGTTTGCGTAGATATTCCTTCGTCATCCTCACAGTGTTGGGCGAAAGACGTAGGTCTTCTCTTCGTCTCGATTCGAATGGAGATTCGTTGATTGCCATCTGCATATTTCTTATGTTTGTTTTATTTTATTATTTTGTGGTCACACGTTAGTTTTGCTACGTACTTAAAACTATGTTGTATTATTTTAAATTACAAATACCAGACTCATATCTTAATATTTTTATAATAAACGTACCTACGTTGCTAAGATAAACAAATATGCAATGCCTACTGTAAGTGAGATTGTGCGATCAACTCAAATCAATAGAACTTTTAGATGTTTTAATTCAGTCTGCAAATTTGTTTGTTCGTTACCTAGCAACGGACCCGTTGGAGGTCTTATAAAGTAAAATATCCCTAAAATAAAATGGTATTACCTAACATGCTTAAAATAAGCAGCTACATTGTTAATTCAACAATATACTCCAGTAAATTTTAATACTATGGCGAAAATTGTCCTTTTTAAAAAAATTAGCTTCTAAGGGAACTGTACCAACAAAATTGTGAAGCGCTTTTATAGTTTTAAATACCTTTTTTTTTTAGCACCGCGTCTTACTTCTCATTCGAGTTATACTAATATATATACATATATTAGCGTGATTAGTATATATATATATATATATATACTAATTACGCTAATGGTTTTAGGATTTATGAAGGCTATATTTATAGGAAGTTTAACCACATTTATATGGAAGAATAAAGGAAAACCGTTTAGGAAAAACCACTGTTAGTACACCCGACCAAGATTCGAACCTCGAACTCCTCGTCTAGCGCGTTAGACCATGTGATGACAGAAGCGGGTAGTTTTAAATACTTTTGTTTATTATAATAGTAAATAACTGCTTCAATTAATTTATTTAACTAAAGGAAACACAACAATATTGTTGGCTAGAGAGTCCATTACAAATTAAAGCTTATCCCAGAATTAACTGAAAAAACAAAACAAATTATTAGAGCGGAATCTTAAAGAATAATTATAAACTTAAACATATTTTAGTACAGTTATATTTTTTAGTAAATTAAATTGGCCAAAATAATTTCAAGTATTTTCACAATATAGTATTTCATTCATCCCAGAAACTCGGGGTTATATGCGTTCGCTCTTTTCCGTTTATACACAGGTTATGATTTTAAACTACTGTATATCACACTGTAGCCCCCAAAATAGAAATTACTTATTTTATTATTACTATTATATGTTCTGTCTTACGACAGGCGAACATATTCTGGCAATGCGCCCTTACCCCTGCCTCCTTCTTCAGCTCCCAGAATAAATGAACCCATCATTATTGGGATGCAAAAAGGCAGAGGGAAGAACTCCAATATGCTGGTCATTAGTAACCAACCGACCATGTTTAACGGTTAATATTATTTCAGCCTATCATAAGCATTTCAACACAGCATAATAAAGTCTCGCATATTACGGGGGGTGGGACATGCAGTGCGAACCGAAGAATCTAGAAACATGTTCAGAGATTTGGCGGGAAGAGATCATTGTGAAAACCTAGACGCAGATGGGAGGATAACGTTAGAATGGACCTGAAAGAGATAGTTCTATCCATTCCACCTCATTACACCCTATCTAGAGATAGGGACAAGGTGTAATGAGGGGGACTGGATAGAACTAGCTCAAGATAGGGATAAGGTGTAATGAGGGGGACTGGATAGAACTAGCTCAAGATAGGGATAGGATGTTATAAGGAGGCCTTGATAGAACTAGCTCAAGATAGGGATAAGGTGTAATAAGGAGGACTGGATAAAATTAGCTCTGTGGTCTAGTGGTCAAAGTTCCTGGTTACAGATCCAGAGGTCTAGGGAACGATTCCCACCGCTTCCGGATCTTTCTCTAAGAAATTGGATCTAGTGTGAGGTCAACTCAACCTCGTGAGGACAAATGAGGAGCTATTTAAACGGAAAAAATAGCAGCTCTGGTCTAGAAAACTGAGATTAATGACTGAAGGGTTTGTTGTGCTGACTTCATAACATCTTCTATCCCCAAATGTTGAAACTATAATCCATTCACCGTAGGAATTGACTTCTGAAAGCTCTTTTTCCCTACCATAAATCTACTATATAGTAGGATATTGGTAGGAAAAAAGACCTTTCAGAGAGTAATTCCTACCGTGAATGGAGTATAGTTCCGCCGACTCTCGGCGGCCGCGCGGTCGGTATAACTCAACTGCGGGTTAAAGCTATAGTTTTGATTTATTTATTTTCAAACTTGTACTAAAGTAAAAAAAAAAAAAATTTTAACATGCAGTTCAATTTCTTTCCAATAAATTCTTACATTTATGAAAAAGATTACATAAAGAAAATTGTCAAATTAAATTCCTATTTGTTCTTTGTAATTATGAATGAATCTGTGGTTCTTTGTCAGCTTCTGGTGGACCAGGTGATGATTCTAGAGACGATGACACCTCTAGACTTCATGGACTTCAGGGATTACCTGTCCCCAGCCTCGGGTTTCCAGAGCTTGCAGTTCCGACTATTGGAGAATAAACTGGGTGTCAAACAGGTTGGGAAACTCACTCATGTTTAGTTCCCCCCTCGGAGAAACTTCTTGGTCGTACACAGATATTTCCCTGAATACAGGGTGACCAAATGTCTTTGGCACAAAGATGGACAAGGACTCCCAATATGCAGGACATTCAAGAAAAATGTAGGACACATAAATATAGGGGTGTACCGATGCTGATAACGATTAATCGTTTTCGGGCGATTATTATGTCAATTAATCGTGTTTTTAAAAATAAAATTTCAATCAAAATTTTCTAGGTAGGAGTTTAGTGATCAGAATCGCAAGAAAAAACCACTTATACACACACTGCATCTGAGTTGCGGGTTATACATAAATTACACAACCAGATATAAGTTCATACCGTTGATAAATCTTAACAATCTAGTTCCAACTCTCGCCGGTTGGGCATAAAATATATTTTTGTGTGCATACAATCTTTTTGGATTAATTACATTAACTTACATTAACTTTTCTCTTAATTATTTTCCCAATAGTTGTTAATAAATAATCGATAATCGGGATTAATCGGTGTAAATAATCGTAGCATGAACAGTTAATTTAAACAATTGGTAATTGGTTTTACTGAATCAGTACACCTTTAAAATATATAAGAGTTTAAAATTTACTTGCACAAACTCATTCCGTTTGTTTTATTGATAACCATATTACACACATTATTGTACGTTCAAGTATATTTTTCAGATAACTTAATAACAGGGGTGGCTCCGTAGCTAAAATTAGTGGGGGTGCTGCTCCATAAATTTTTTAGCCTTTGTTTTAAAATTGTGTAAAAGGAAAAAAACATGTATAAAAAGAAAATTTATTCAGGAACTTGATAAAATCTTAACCAAAAAAAAACCAAACATTTTCTACTTACATTAACTTAAATTTTTAAGGTTCAAACTTGATCTATTAATTTAAAAATCAAATCCATTCTTCTTGTTTTTATTTGCGCAAAAAGGTCAATAATTTTCTCCTTGATCTTTGGATGACAATTGAGGACATTTTTCTCCATTTAAAGTACTGCAAGCGCATTTAATCTTTCTGTTAAATAAAATAACCGAAAAAAAATTAATCAAATAGAATAGCTGGAAGCAGAATAATAATCTAATTCTACACTCTTCTACACTTTATCACGTTCAAGAATATGGTACATGGTCTTTAAGCACAACACACGCTGGGTAAAAAAAAAACATTCCTTCCACCATCACGCCAGAGCCGGCACTGCGAGAGCAACAGTGCTTTCTCTCTCTCTCTACCTGGAAGTCCCGCCTTTCTTCCAACCCCCGTCCTATGTGCGCATGCGCACAACAATCAAACACCACGTCGCTGGCACTGTGAAACGCACAGTTCCATACAAAGATTTTTGTATATTTTTCATAAACTGGGGGATGGCTACTGAAGTACTGACATAAATATAGTATAGCCTATAAAAATATAGGCGTATTTTAGTTCATTGCCTCGATGGATTGTTTTTTCTAATTATTTTGCAGTGTTGTGAAACAAATCAACACAAAACGAGAGATACAAAAACTTTTCATTTATCGATATTGAAAATAATTTCACAGCAGTAGACGCAGTTGTCTGCTTGTATCTTGCCTTGTAGGTGCATGAGCACTAATTGAGTCAGTTGGTTTTTTAAATTTGATTGTTTTTTCTACGCAGTTTATATGGAAAAGTGCGGATAAAAAGCTGAGATTGTTTCAAGTGCATAAAGGTTCGAATTCCGGTAGGGTGCAATGAGGTTGGTTTCCCTAAATGGTTTTCCAATATCCCTTCATGCAAATGCGCGTGCACTTCCTCTAAATTAACCCTTCTTAATTTCTGAGCCATTGGTGTAATTAGTACATAGGCGAATAACCTGAACAGGTAGTAAGTCGCTGTGTTTAAGAAAAGTATTATGAAAATATATAAAAAGTATAAAAGGTATCAAAGAAAGTTGTATTAAACACTAAATAAGCTTGGAAAATATACATGAAACATTATCTGTTAGTTTTATATCATACACATAAATATAGTCAAAACATTGATTATAAGAACCTTTGCGACAACATGACAAACATGTTGAAATTAAAACATGTTACATTCAAGATAATTAGGCTTGTTAATAATGGTAAAATAGATGATAATAAGTGTAATTTTTATATTATTCACTTAATAGTTTAATGAACTTAAAACTAATGATGATGTATAATCCATTTAGTATACTTAATAGAAACCAAAAATAAGGAACACTAGTGTAACACATCTCTTTTTGATACCTTTTATAATTATTATATATTTTCATAATACATTGATTGATTCATAAACTAATAGGGTTATATTGGCTCTCCTTACTAAATTTAAAATGTGTTTGAAAAATGTATTGTTGCTATGAAGGTTTTGAGAGTGTTCCATTAGTGAGGGAAATATGTACCCCTGTCTCCTCCCCCTCTAACGACGCCCATGAACACAATAATATCAAATAAACAAAAAGGTTTTGAGTTCAAGAATTAGTGTTGGGCAGTTTTCTTCTTCTCCTTCCCGGCGAATAGCATGTGGGATCCTCCCCACCCCCACCCTCTCCCCTTACCGTCTTTATGATTCATTCTGTTTTGAGCGTTAAATCACCTGAATAGATGCTTGCAGGAGCACCGGGTCAAGTACAACCAGCAGTACACTCGGGTGTTTGGTAACGACGCAGAGGCCATCAGAGCCATCGAGCGGTCGGAAGAGGAACCATCTCTGGCTCAGCTGGTGCAGCAGTGGTTAGAGAGGACACCAGGGCTAGAGGCAGAAGGGTTCAACTTCTGGGGGAAGTACCACAGAGCAGTGCAAGTTCTACTGAGAGAACATCGCAGACTGGCCGAGGTGAGATCGATGCCGTCTAAACCATGGGGTTCTCAAATCATTGGGTTCATTAAATAATTAACATTATTTAATTTGGAACTATTTTAAAAAGAAAGGTTTCCTTTGTCTGAATTTAGATTACTTTAAAAAGTGATCACAAAAAAAAAAACACTTTCTTACCAGTGTTTGAAATAGAGCATTAAACTTGATCATTGCTTTAAGTACAAATCAACTTCGACAATTTATTAACAAAAGTTGTGTGGCGAGAAACTGGTAGAACTAAAAAAATAACACTAGTTTTGCCAGAATACAAGCTTCATCACTCATCAGGACTTCATTAGTCACTCGTACCATTTTTACAGACCATTTTCTGTTCTCTTGCACCTAAAATATGATCTGTCTTCCAATTACCCTTCTACTATTTTTGTTTCTGTTAACATGGGCACCCATAAATGGGCTTCAGCCCCCCCCCCTATCACTCTGTTAGTTCTGTTTTAGTTCAGTTAATTCTTATGAAAAAATAACATTGTATATTTGGGGTTTGACTGCAATTTGGTATCAACAACTTTGAATCATCGATATCTGAGTTAAAAGAGATAAAATTGATAATATGCTGATTTCCTCTCATTCCCTCTTCAACAGCTTTCTTTTTCACTTTGTTCTGTGAAATTATGGATTCAACTTCAACAAATTTTATTTTTGGTCGATTTTTAAGAAACTTTTTTTTTGTGAAAATTTTCTCTTTAAACTCATAATTATCTCATAATTATGTTCAGATGCTCTAAAATTCCCTCCCACAAGGTTAATGTCATGAAATTTTCTCTTGAGGTGAAGGGAGGGGTTTTGAAACCCCCAGAAGATAGGACTCAAATATGCCCCCCCATTTGGAAAACCTACATGAACGCCCTTGGTTGTTAACATCTACCAACCCGCTTCGGTGGTCACATGGTCTAAGGCATTACTTTCACAATAGACTGGACTGCCAATAATGGGGTGGATCAGGGTTCGGATCTCATTAGGGCGTATTTACCGTATGCTGGTATTTAGTGCATAAGTGTACAGTTCAAAAGGGTAGTAAGATGCAGTGGTTAAAATAACTCTACTAGCCAGACCTAGGTAGTTAAGTGAAGCTAGTTTATCCTCTTTTTATTTAAAAAAATGTATTAATAATATTTAAGTTAACATGGTTTTAACTGTAGTAATAACAATTTTAAATAATGTCATAATAATGTCTGGTGTCCAAACCATTTCCTCCGGAGCTTCCAATGCCAACTTCTCACCTTACTTCACTCTCGTAGATAAAGTTTTAAAACAACTCACCCTAATTGGTCAAGACAATTTTGACCCTTAATAAATATAATTATTATTGGTTCCATCACTGAATGGACCCACTTGATTGATCGAATGATCTAAAGCATTGTGCTTCCTAAACGTTTTAAAACCTTGAACTAATTTTCAGAACGACAAACTTTCCCAACCCATTTAGCCTTAATAAACATGAGGGGTGGAGTTATTATAAAGTTTAAACTATCTTTTACTTCTTTTTTTTTAACTTTTGCATTAATTTTTATAGTCACATTTTGAAAACATATTGTGACCCACCAAAAATCTTGCTGTATATGAGAGTCTAGCAATAGCAGCTTGTTTGCAAACGTGAGCAACTTTGGGTTTATAAATACCATTGCTTGACGTTCTGGTAGCAGTGTTTTTCTCGCGACAGCTAGATTGCAAGTAGAGCCGTGCCCTTAAGCTTAAAGTGAAGCTAGTACACACACACACACCAACAAGTATCACACAAGTCTCCTCAATTTCACGTCTCCTCAATTTCACGACTGAACTCCCATATATAGGTCATTTGCAAATTTTACTTTGAAAACTTTTTAATGGTCAGCATACAGGACTATTCATGTTTGTGCATCTGCTGGCAAGCTCCTAACAAGAATATTCCTCCATTACACCATGTACTGTTCAGAGTATTAACTGTGTACCCCTCCGCCACCAGGAGGAAGTGACAGAAGCAAAGCGCCAGCACAAGCTTTTCGACCTGGAGAAGCGTAAGGAGGTGTTTGACTCCATCTTTGATCCAAGCGTCCACACTGCGCTAGTGTCTCGAGGGGAACGCCGCTTCTCCCACAAGGCGCTCCAAGGCGCCATCATGATCACCTTCTACAGAGACGAGCCGCGCTTCAGTCAGCCTCACCAGCTGCTCATGTTGCTCATGGACATTGACTCTCTCATCACCAAGTGGAGATGTGAGTAGGTCGAGATGTCACTTTTATTTATATCTTCTTAGCACCGCGTCTTACTACCTGTTCAGGATATACGCTTATGTACCAACTACACTGGTGGTTTTTAGGGCTGAGGAGGGTTGTATTTAGAGGAAGTGTACCCACATTTGTGTGGAAAACCGTTTAGGTAAAACCACCTTCAGTACACCTGAATGAAATTCGAACCTCGATCTCCTCCATCATCGGCAGTCTATTATAGTAAGAGTAGCACCTTAGACTATGCGCCCACCAAAGCGGGTCATTGCTTATTGATAAACAGTAAGGCTACTAAAAATCTGGTGCTATAAAGAGACCCATTTGGTGTCCAGAAACTACCACCACCCCCAAACAAGGGGGATCTATCGGGGTTTTATTCTTCCCTCCCATATTTATATTCTTTAAATAGTTCCATCTACCCTCTGCCAACATACTGTCCTTTTTACAAGTGTAGCAATCACAACACCTTAACCCCCGAATGGACGCCACTGTTAATAAATATTACATGATTGTTTGTCAGATAACCATGTGATCATGGTTCAGAGGATGATTGGCTCAGCTCAGCTAGGAACCGGCGGTTCTTCAGGTTACCAGTACCTTCGATCCACTCTCAGGTATATTGCGACATTATGTCCCACTGCAAATAAGACAAATTGTGTTGTATAGTTAGTTATATTTTTATCTGTGACACAATGAAATTAAGACTCTGGAAATTGACACTCTTGCAACATTTTGCTTTTTATTAAATGGTAAATATAAAATATTGCTCAAATCTCCACATACTTTTTGAATGTAGAAATAGTAGATTTAGGAAACAATATTTCCAGATAATGCATGTTCATGAGATCACAAACCATTTGTTTTGAATAAAAACTACTATAGTTTAGATCATTAGTTAATAAGAGCTCTTTATGGCTGCCAATACAGTGATGTGAATTGTAATGGTTTTACAAGCACTTTGAGTGAGATGATTAGTGACGGAAATCAAACTTATACTAAACTCTGAATAACATGTGTTGCTAGATGGTTAGGCATGAAACTGTTAGGATTGTGTTGACCGTTATATTGGGAGGCCATAGTTTCCATTGTCCACCCAAAATAAAATAAACTTACTTTCAGTTTAGTTTGTTCTGCATGTGTCAACATGAAAGAGAGGCATAGTTTGAGAAGTAGAAAATATATATTTTTCATGGTAATAACAAAGCATGACCAAACAAAAAACTTCTTCTACTTTCTCTTTATACCCCTACTACAATACCATCACTTTTCATCTCCCACTCTTCTTGCATAGTTAAGTTTCATGTTCAACTTCACACGTATTGTCTTCTTTTCACACAATGTTACGATAAAATCAATTCCAACTGGGCTGTGCCCCGGAATCTCACAAGGCTTGCCGGTCGGTCGGAGTTGGAAGAAAATGTGTAAATGTCATCTGGCCAAAGACTACAAACTAAAACAAATCTTTCTTTCAGTGACCGCTACAAAGTATTCCTTGATTTGTTCAATCTGTCGACGTTCCTAATTCCCCGGGACTACATCCCTCCACTCAGTCGCCACATGAAGAGCACACTGTCAATGTCTCGAGACAACGCCTTCGGTATCAACAATGATGAAGAGATAAGTGCAACCTCTGACGGTTCCCTGGAGGAGTCGATGTGACCCTTGCCGTACAAGTCGACGGTGATCATAATACAAACAAGTTGGCGCTACACTCAATACATATGTACGCTGTGAACTGTAGGTACATATGTTGGACAAAATAACAGTCCTAAAATATTTCAGTAGTGGTTTGTGGGCTGTTACAAGGCAAACAAGACTTGACAGTACTGTATTGCCACATTTTTACCTCCTATTCGGTATCAAACTTGACCATTTGGCTAATAAACATAACATTCATTCAGTAAATTATGTTGTTTGGTCAAATGGCTAGTGAGGGGGAGGGGACAGTTTACTGGTGTAATCTTGTCGAGCCTTGTTAGCACTGGAAACAACCGACACAACGCCAGAGCCTGGTATGAGCGCCACAAGTTAATATTTTTATTTTATTTTTAACATCCCATTCAGTTTATACGCTTATGTACTAATTATGTTAATGTGTTAGGGATTAGGAAGGTTGAATCTGGAGGATGGAGAGAGTGTGAAACCATTTCGTAAAAACCACCCTCAGTTAAAACAACCGGGATCGAGCCACAATTTCCCCGACATAGGCAGTCTATTCTATTGCAAAAGTAGTGCCTTAAACCATGTGGCCACCAAAGCGGGTGGTAATATTTACTTTAATATATATATTTTATTAGATAAACAAACAATTTTATCAAATATTTTATTTTTAAAAGAATAATAGTTTTAAGAAGGAAGATTTAGCTATTGTTTAGTTAATTAATTTTGCTTATTACTCAATATTTAAAATATTTGTAATAAATGATTGATCGAATTGTTAAGATATGTTTCTACCGGCATGGTTTTGTATTTAATTTTTTGTAGGTAGAATAAGGGCTGAAAAGAACATGGTCAAACTTGTGTTACTCATACAAGGCATTTTACTTTTTAGGTACTACCCAAAATGATTTTGTATTTGTGTGTCGGTACATTTATGAAGGTGAGAAGTGAAGCAATCTTTTTTTTTCTTTGTGGAAAAAAATATTAGTTACATTGCCAACATAATATGAACAAATATGTTTGTGCATTTAACTTGCCAATTTAACAAAGTATGACTTAACCAAAACATTTTAAACGGTTTCATGATAAGAAATAAATCAATGTTCTTTTGTGTTAAGGTGTGGCAGAAGGGAGCATGAGTAATTTTACAGTTTTTATAGCATTTCATAGTTTTTGACCAAAATAAATCTAATATTTGCCCAGTAGCAACTAAGAGTTTATTTTTCTGCACATGCTAATATCGACAGAAATTCAATATCTGTTGATATCAGTATGTGCAGAAAACTAAACTCTATGTCACTACTGGAGAAATGTTTATTTTGACCAAAGAATTTCAATTCGATAAAAATTGTAAAAATACTTTTGCTCCCTTCGGCCGCACCTTAAGAACATGTACCATATTGTGAAAGTAATTTAATATTCAAATTTTAAGAATACTAATTTTTGCAGTGATTCTTAATATGATTTATATTATAACTAAAAGTGTACATAGACTTAAATGGTCTATAAAAAAAAAATTATTAGTTATTAATGTGTTACTCTGAGCATAAAAATGCATGGGTTTCAGAATTCACAAAAATATTTCTCAAGTTAGAGAACAAAGATTTAAAGCAACAATAACCATCTAAACAAAAAAATATATATTATTGTAATAATCTTTATATTCCTTCTACTATATCACTTACATTTCAAGAGGCTTACAATTATTCTAAATAATAATTGTGTACCTAGATTTTAATTCACATAGGAAGTACACAGATATTTATTTAATGACCACCTGCCACAAGGCTACATCTCTTAGTTGATAAAATACAACTACTTATGTATTAGTTTATATTATAGACAAGGTACTACGGACAGAAAATTCATAATATTTAATACTTACCAAGTATTTGAATTTTAAACGCTGACTTACAAGGAAGCTGTACTTTTTCCTTAAAGTCTGATTTTCATTATGATATTTATTACAAATATATACCTACCTAATATATACAGCCATTTTACATAAAATTTTGTTTTTGAAAGTAATATATTGAATATTAGAGTGTTTTCTTTTGTTTAATATTTATTAAAATCACTTGTTTCTTATTTTAAAGCTGGGTGTTTACTTTATTTTAACATGTTTCCCAAACTTTTAACCAGTCATGTAATACTTGCTAATCTTATATAGTAAAGATGGTTGTCCTTAATATCATGGCATGAAGTTGATGAAGTGCCTAATTTCATTCACTGGCTCGCTTTCAGCTCATTAAGGTGGATATGTAGGGAATACGAGAAAAGGTAAATGTTTCTAACAGTTTTCATTGCCAAACTTTTTTTTTTTGTTTAAAATAAATCGAATATTGCTTCAATACAAAATATAGAGTTTAATTCTCTTCGCATGGTGATATCAACAGTTGTTGAATATCTGTCATGAGCACAGATGAGAAACTTTTTTAAATGAAGAGGAAAAGTTGTTGGTGACCTGGCGGTCTAAGGGTAAGGTGTCAGACTTCTATGCTGGCGGCCGGGGTTCAATTCTCGGTCCTGGCAAAGATTTATCTGATTACCAAACCCTTCCTTCACCTCTGACAAGACATCTTGTGAATGTGAGGAATGCCAGGTCAGGCCTCCACCGTGGTTCGGATTCCACGTTAAACTGTAGGTCCTCCATTTCATCTCACAATCAGCCTACCATTTCACATTAGCGTAAGTGCGTATAACCCGAACGGGTAGTAAGACGCGGTCATTAAATTCCAGGACACTCTTGACAGACATTCAAGAAATGTTGATATCACCAAGTGAAGAAAATTACTCTCTTGTTTCTACTGGAAAAATTTTTGATTTATTTTGACCAAAAGAAGTTTTTCTATAAAAAAAAAAGTGCAAAAACATTGCCCATTTATCCTGTTCCCTTCTTTACCACCTTAAGCATTTTGAAAGTTTGAACATGTACACTTCATTTACACTGAAAGGTCTCGATCTTACCTTGACATATTGTACTATGACCCTAGCTTATAGGCTACACCATAATGTAGGTAAGCTTACCACCTTTCAGTGTAAAGGGAGTGTACATTCATTTGTTTTTATAAGTTTATTACAACTTTAAACCAAAACAGGATTTTAGGTAAATACCACATATTTCATATATTTATAAAAAGGCACTCTTACTAGATGTTAAAAATATTGTATAGTAATGTAATGAAAATTATAGTGATGGAAGCAAACCTAAAGGTACAGTTAGGTTAGGGTCAGATAGAAAAACACACGTCTTTCTTCAATTCTTCTTCCACTTTTCACATTTCCAACTTCTTGACACTTTCACATCCACACAATGTTTTTAATGTTAGAAATAAAGTATAAATCGGTTGCTAAACTATTTCAATTAATTTATTTAAGACTCGAAATTATTTTTGGATAGGAAATTTCCAAAATGAAGTATTTCATTTGTGGTGAATAGGTTAGTAGTTAATATTTACCTTTTGTTAAATTAATATTATTCAAGGGTGCCCTGGCGGTCTAGGGGTAAGGTGTCAGACCTCTATGCTGGTGGCCAGGGTTCAATCCTCGGTCCCGGCACATATTTATCTGATTACCAAACCCTTCCTTCACCTCTGACAAGCCATCTTGTGAATGTGAAGAATGCCAAGCCTCCACCGTGGTTCGGATTCCACGTTAAACTGTAGGTCCTCCATTTCATCTCACAATCAGCCTACAATTTCACATTAGCGTAAGTGCGTATAACCCGAACGGGTAGTAAGACGCGGTGCTAATAATAATAATAATAATATTATTCAACAAATACAAATTGGAAAAAACTTTTTTTCCAAATTCACAAACTATCTTACCATCCACAGAACCTTTACTGGTTGCCATCACCCCAACTTCCCTGTTCCAACAACATCCCAATACAACTTGGCAGTCATATTACAAAGAGAAACACGTTAAAACTTTTTTCAGTTGAAATTTATTTGTGAAATATGTGACCTTTGTAATTTTTACAATTTTATATCAATTAGTGGGTTTCCATTTTGGAAAATAATTTCAAGTAGTTTATCAATGTTCTATGAACTATTTGTTGTTATATTGTATTTTTTAAAGTATCAATGTTACATTAAATTGTTTTACTTTATGTGTTTAAAATTTTGACACACTGCCAAGACATATATTTTGAGTAATGCCTTTGTCTAAAAAACTGAGATTAACCACATCACACAAATATAAAGGGGAAAATAAAACTTCTTAGAGTGAGGCTGCGTTCTTTACGGACCAATAAGCTGCCACCTTTAGTGAAGATGGTACCAAAATTTGTGGATAGAGGGTACTGACGGATCAACACCTTACCTGCAAAGAGACTAGAATAGGGGTCTGCAAGCTCAATTTTTTTTATTTCAAGTTGATCTTGAGCGAGTTTTTCAAAAAGCTCTCAAGTATTGAGCTGAGTTAAGCTTGGGTTAAATAAATATTATAATTTTAAAATATAATTATGTTAGTAAAAAAACAAGTATGTGTTAGAATTATTTTAATTTTTTCCAATAAACTAAGACTCATATAATTTAAATGGAATCTATGATTGCTTGTAGGGGTGTGCGGAGTCCACTTTTTCAATTCGAAGCGAACTCTAATCAAATATATGGAATATTCTCAAAGTCGAATCAAAGCTTGAATATTTTTTGTTGTTTCATGTTTGAAAAAATATTTAATTGTTCTTATTTATATTCCTTCATGCGCTTAAATCACTTGTAAAGTGTTTTATTGCACAATTGTTTGTAATATTTTGTTTTAATCTGTTAATTCAAGCTACTATCAAATTCAAAACTCAGTTTCTTTGAATTTTTCTTTGTAGCCATTAATTTGTAATGTAGAAAACCGCTCAGGATGGCTGTAATTGAACATAAATTGACTCTTTTAGCTGTCAATATTTTTATTAGCGAAGCCAACATTTTTTTTTCGAAGCAAAGTCAAAGTTTTCAAAGCTTCGCACACCCCTAAGTGTTTGTTTTTAAACAAATAAGAAAGTAATAACTATAGAATTAAATATATTGTAACAGTAATCAAAAAATTAATGATACTGTTCCTAAACAAAGTTTAAAAAACAAGTTCATTAAAATGTGTTTGTATGTGCGGATTTAGCAATCTCCATATAGGGTGCAACTGTCCACTTGGTGCCGGTCTCTCACTCATCATCATAGAGAATAAATATTTAACATAAACCTATCCATCGCTATATGAAAATATTAGTTGTATTAATCTTTATAGTTCTACTATTATATGCTCTTAATAGATATAAATTAGAGCACAAATTATTTTTAATATGTGCATAGTGCACTTTTACAATAAGGTGTACTTGATACTATCTTTGCACCAAGCTATTTGTGTTCTAAAAACCCTATAGTTTTTCTGTAACTTCTTTTATCCAGGCCTCGTACTCTCTTCTTTTCATCAACAAAACCAGTTTACTCAGTTGTATACAGTCCATCTCATTACACCCTATACCTATCTTGAGCCAGTTCTATGGAGTCAACCTCATTACCTCCTATCCCTATCTTGAGCTAGTTCTATCCAGTCCAACTCATTACACCCTATCTCTTTCAGGTCCATTCTAATATTATTCTCCCATCTGCATCTAGATCTTCCCAGCCAATAACTTAAATACGGTTCTAGATTCATCCATTTGCTCTGCATGTTCTACCCACTGTATTATTCTAATGTCGGCTTGTGGTGAGTACATGGTATGTAACTCATCATTATGTCACATCCTCAATTCCCCAGTATTTTCATTCCGTTTTGGACCAAATATCTTCCTAAGCAACTGTAATTAAATAGCTATTATAGAACTATAGAAAAATGAAGTACAAATAAAAGCAATTTTTTTCTTCCCAATTCTAAGATTTATTTTGTCAAAGTTAGGAAATTTAAGGTGGTGAGCCACCCACATAATTTTTTTAAATAATAAGACAAGATATTTTGTTAAAAAAATTTAATAAACAAGATATTCTGTACAAGGCTATAAAAATGTGATAAGTTAAATTACTTAATGTAATCAACATGGGTCCATTATAATAATAACAGTATATATGTTTACAATAGTTCAATAGATGATTTGTAAACTAGATTACTAGCAAAATACAGAAATATTTATATTCTACTGAACTGCACACTTCTAAAACTATGGAAGGAATATTGTTTTTGTAAAATAGAGCAGTCAGTCTCAGTCAGTAACACTGTGGAATATTAGCAAATAAATACAATTATTTAATGCACATGGATCATAAACAAAATTAAATTGTACAATAATATAAAGTAATTGGCAGTGAAGGAAGCCAACCTGGAAGGAACAAACACACTTCTCTCTTAAATTCTTTCCTTCTTTTCTCTTGTTTCACATGTCATTCATTCTTTGTGTTTTTTCAATATGTTTCTTCGAATGATAAAGAAATATCTCTGAAGATTTAAGCAATGTGTGAAGTGTAATATAGTGCAATAGTTTGAGAAATGAAGGGAATGAGAGTTTTTCTATCTAGGCCTAACATAACAAGGGTTGTAATAGTTTTACTCAGTCCAAAAAAAAACCACTTATTATATTTTGCATATAAAGCAATCGTCTTAATTATTTTTTTAAATGGTTAGTCATTCTATTGAAAACCTTTTAGTTTAGTTTTGAAATACAGATTTCATACAATGGACTAAGCGATAAAATGTGTTTTATTTGGTTGAACAAACTAATATGTTCAACTAGTAACTCACTTGAAATAATATAATTTTAAAGTATCAAAGCTGTATTAATGCTATGCCCGAGAAATAATGTTTTGTCAAAAAGCAAATGAGGTAACAAAGGTCCTTCCTCACCTTTTATCTTAAATAAAGAAAACATTAATTCTGCAGCTGGTTTGCCACTGATTTGATGCATGGTCTCTTCCCCCTCCCCCCCTCTTTCTATGCCTTCTATACAAAGTCTTTTTTTTACCTGCTGGCTTATACAGCATTGTTGGCAAGAATTATATTGTCACAATATTGCTTTACTTTATTGTGTGTCTTATTACTCCTATCCAAACTATATTAAATATAAATGTTTCTCTGGATCCTGAATAATTAATATAGTTGAATTATTGGTTTAATCAGATGACATACATATCTTTAATTAAACTAAAAAGAAAAACCAATATAACCCAAACAGTTTTTTTTAATAACCCCGGTTTATTTCAACCTTGAACCTAAATATACTTTCAGGTTTGCTTCCTTCACTATCAATTACTTTACATTAATGTACAGTGTTTCCACACTGTCTTGTTATACATTTCCAAGCCATTAGGCAATTATTAATTTTATTAAAAAAATTTAAATTGTGACAGAAACAAGATAGCTCAATTGAATCATTCATTTTACCATACATAATAGCAAAAAAATCAGTATGAAAAGGCCATAATTCCTTTCATAAGGTATTTTTGAAGGTTGAAAGTTGAAACTATTTTCTTACTACCAAATTCCCTATGTTTTCCAGAAGGAATTCCAATCTTCCCAGGCAGCTTGGATTGAAGATAAGAGTAATTAAACTTTATTTTTTACCAATTAAGTGAGAGGTCTTGTAACTTTTGTTTAAAACAATATATGATTTAAGATTGATGGGGAAATACATCTTCTGTCCTTTCACAACCCTTGTTTGAGGGGTAATAAGACATGTTTGAATCGGCATGAGTGATTCTTCAGTTCATTTTTTTTTGTGAAGAGCATCTACCACTTCTTTTTGGAAGTGAGAAAAAGATTAATTGCAAAAAGAATGGTGTAAACTGTAACAACAACAGAAAGTTTAAACTAGATACGCCACAATCAGAGTAATATTTTAAAATATAAAACTCCTTATGTAGAGGGGTACGAAGCTTTAACAACTTTTTTTTTAAATAAATTTTTTAATAGTTACGAAGCTTTATCAATTAAAAAAATTACAATTAAAATACATGTAAATGGTTGGGTTTTTTCCATTTTCTGTCATTATGTACATGACCAAAAAAAAATTAAGTGATATGGTGTAATAGTAAAGTAATTTATCAATCTTGGACAAAATTTGTACTTATGAGCTATGTTTATATAATATTTAGTCACACTAAAGTTATATCACTATTCAAGCGAGAGTAGTGGTAGTATAGAAGACCATATAAGAAGAGGGCAGGTTATGGAGAAGAGAATTCCCCTTGAATTATTGTAAGAAATTGTACAGGGTGTACTTTGTACCCATTGATAATTAATGTAAGAGAGACTAGGAAAGTGGAAGTCATGGGAATGAATATTGTGAGGAACATGTTAGCTGTCACGCGGAAAAACAAGATCGAGAACGGAGTTGCCCGGGAAAGATTTGGGGTGGAGGGAGTACGTGAGATAGCAGAAGAAGCAAGGCTGAGATGGTATGGGCATGTAATGAGGATGGAACAGGAGAGAATACCAAAGAGAATGATCGAGACGAAACATCTAGGAAATAGACCACACAAGGGAGAAAAAGAAAGAAATGGGATGATCAGATAACAGAAATTGTTCCAAGTGAGAGGAGAAGAATGGAAGACATTAAAGGAGGAAGAGTGCTGGAAGAATAGAGGAAGATGGAGACATTTTACTAAACTGACCCGGCCACAGGCTGGAAACAGTTGATGATTTATTGTTTTTACAAGTGGGTTTAGAATGAGCAGCAAACCAAATAAATGATACATATATACATGTATCCACAGGCAGTCAACAATCTAACATTCGCTATCAATAAGAGTACCCTCAGAAATATTATATGCATTTTGCAAGTTGGGTGTTTACAATAAGACTAAATCAACCATACACATAAGTAGTTAGGCCATCAAATTTAAGTACCATTAAATAGTTTAAACATTTGCTAAAACTACATTACCAATTATTATTACCTATTAGCATAGTTAAAAAGGCACTGGATTATACATCGAAAAACAATCAAAACCCTTCTAGTAACAAAAGTAATATGCACCAAAAAAAACTTTAAACCTATTTATTGATGTGTCACAGATTTTGTTTAGTAAGATAAATATTAAAATGTAGATTTAATTTTTTTTTTTTAGCGTCGCATATTACCACCTGTTTGGGTTATACACTTATGTACTAATTACACTATTTATTTTAAGGATTATGAAGGTTATATTTCAAGGAAGTATACCTGAATTTGTGTGGAGGAAGAGTAGAGAACCATTTTGGAAAAAACTACTATCAGCACACCCAACCGAGATTCAAACCTTCATCTCCCCATCATCAGCAGCTTAGTCGTTAAGACCATTCTGCCATAAAAGCGGTTGGTTTAATGTTAAATTCAACCCTATTAATAGTGCACACATGACATTTTCGGGGAACACAAAAACTTAAGTACAATGTTTGAGAGTGATAGGAACAGTTAAAAAAGAAACGGATTGGATTCTATATTTCTCAAATAACATAGGATTTGAGGAAGCGAGGATTGGATCGTCCCAACTCTAAAAAACAACATAAAACAATGTGGCATCCCCAAAATATACAAGAACGTACACGTTTCACAATCCTTCCTAAAAAGTTCAGAACTAAACTTAGGTCAAGGGAGTCAAAGAATGAGGCATTAAGTGGCAGAGTGAAGTTTATTCTTTTCTCATGTGAACCGTTTTGTGTTTGTCATATTTGTCTCAATCACTCTAACAAACAAGTATGCATAAAAGTTTAAAAGTTTTTTTTATTTATTTGAAGTTTATTTAAGTGTTTAACACCTATTTTATAATTCACCCAAATTGGGTTAGGAGCAATTGAAACAAATCCAAATGGTTTTTCACTACAGGAAAACCAATTTTTAAACTATCCAGGATTAAAACCAGTCTGACGAACAATACTATTGTTACTAGCTAAGATTTTGTTTGCATTGGATTTAATTATATATTTAGTAAGGTTATTGAATATATTTTAAATTCAAAAAATATATAAAAATACTTACACAAAAACTAGCTAAAGTCTTTAACGTATAAATTATCTTTATAAAACATTAAATAACCTTCACAGCCATACAATTTCAATTGCATTCCTAAATGGCTGACCAGGCCCAGCTTAGTAGCTACAAAATTTAGAAGTTGACATATTATGAGAACTATCAGTGCTCAAAATGGACCCGAACTCTTGGCAGTAAGTAAAATAACCAAAAATTACTACAGACATAATAAAGAGATGCTTGAATAAAAATGGAAAATTACTTGCACTTGGTTTACTCTGAAAAGATCTTACCCTGACGGATTACACTATGATTATCTTATAAGCAATGGGGAGTGTAATGTGTCAAGGTAGAACTGCAATATTTTGGTGTAAATGAAGTGTATTTACATACCTATTTAAACTCTCATATAAAATAAAATTATCCAAAATCACAAAATAAAACCAAAAGTGATAAAAATAATTACTATTTTAAAAATAGGCCAAATTTTAAATATATAGAGCCTGGTATGGCCAAAATGTTGACAGAGCAATACAAAACCCGTTAAAGTTCTAATGAAGTCACTCGTTATAATGAGTGGCAAGGCAATTAAAATAGAATATCACAAGCAAGACCTTAAAAAAAATAAGTACCTACCAAATGGTTCTATTCTGAGGCAACTTTAGTATATGACACTATAAAATCAGTTACATGCTACATAGTACATAACCGTTAAATTACACAATATATATTGCACCGAATAAATTTACTTATTAAGATAACGCTAGAAATCTAAAAGAGAGTATTGAACACAACAAAGAGTGGCGAAGCATGCTAATATCCGGTGCTACCACTGCTAACAGTTTAAAATTAAGAGTAGTTTTTTCTTAGCGCCCCATCTTACTACCTGTTCGAGTTGTATGTGGAGTGAGGAAGTGTACTGTGTGTGATAAGGAGGTCTGTTACTACTTTTGAGTGTGGTTATGTTGGGCAGCTATAGGAGTAATTCAGCCAATTACCACAATAAAGTTATTTCCTCCACTGATGCATATCACTTTGTGTCTACAGTAGCAAGTGGAAAGTATTAAATCAACCTCACCTTTTTTTAAATAGGATTTCTATCTATTTTTTCTTCTCCGCCATTTTTATATTTTTACTATTCCTCAATAAGAAAAGATTACCAGTCTTTGTTATGATTTGATTTGAGTAAATCTTTGTTTTTTTATATTCACAAAGTAACATAGTTTTTGGAAAAACAAAATTGTTTATATAAGTTTAAAAATCTGGGTGAAGTTGTTGCTTAACAGTGTAGGTATCAGATAGCACACCTCGCCACTGACAACAAATCTTTTTGTAGTATTTTTACAAAAATTCCTCCATAATAATAATTATTATTTCTATTTATTAGTATTAAGAGAGTCATTTCTTCAAATCCTAACCAATGAAGTCCCATATCCCCGATATTGTTTTTATAAAACATCAAGGGATGCAACTTCTGTTGCCAGACCTGAAACAAGATGTAGATCATTAGAAAATAAAGGGGAAAAAAGAGCATGGGGGGATGATAGAAAATTAGTATTTAATTAACAAAATTACTGTGACATAAGAAAAAAGGGTTTATTTACCTGAACCTATTTATTTATTTACTTATTCTAATCTAAATGATATATTTAAACATTAATACTTGGAATTTCGAATCTCAGTTGAGATTCTTATTCAAAAGTTTAAAGCTTCAAACAGACGACATGTAGGAAAGTAGTTTTAATAACTTAGGCAGTTGAAGTGATGAGGTTTCCGAGAGGTATTGAAAATGTTACAAGGAGAGATATGATAGGGAACAAAAAAATTAGGGATAGCTTGAATGTTATACCATTAGAAGAGACTCTGAAGAGGAAAAGGTTGTGATGGTTAGGACATAAGATGAGAATGGAGGATCCACAATGCCTAGAAAAGCTCTACAGATAGTGAGAAAAGTAGGAAACCTATCGGAAGACCATGGATGAGATGGATGGACCATGCGCAGGACATAGAGGCTTAAAGAGTAGACTGGAGATACATGGCAAAGGGAGAATCTTGGAGAGATCGACAGGAATGGAAGGGGTTGTGCCAGACAACCTGCAGAGGCCGAAAGGTCTGATGATGATGTAGCTGTCAAACTCTGTCCTTTCTACCAAATTCCTGCTATAGTTTATCTCATAACAACTCACCACATATATTACTGCCTATGGCAAGATAGAGGAAACCGCGGTCCCCAAAGTCAGCGCCCCAAGAGTTGCGGGCGATGTAGAAGGGTGTGGGACCCGAGCGGTCATAGCCCACTAGCTGCACGGCGTGGTTGAGTTGGTCCACCCCTCCGTCGCAGTGGAACTGGATGATACCTCCCAGGTAGTTCTGCCAGTTAAGGGCATTAACCGCCACCGCTACCGGCCCGTGGGACGCCAGCAGAGTCATCAACATATCCTCCTGGCCCACCATGCTAGCAACGAAGAACATGGTTACAAGCCCACCAAGCAGGAGGTTTCAGGTTTAATTCACAATGACAGTAAATGCTTATAATGAATATCAACATACAGGTTGCAAATCAATGTAATTACAGGATTGTCCATATGGAGGAGACCCCCAACTCAAGTAGTTTAAATTAAATGTTTATAAGCTTACATTTGCCAAAATTAGAAATAAAGCAAGGGTGAGATGGTATAAACACGTACTGAAAATGTAAAAGGAAATAATCTCAAGGAGAGTGATGGAATTCAAGTTTGGAGAGAAAAGACCACAACGGATGCAAAGAAAGATAAGCAAGGAGCAGAAAGCTGCCAGAATATGAGTGAGACAAGAATAATGGATTGGAGTAAGCGAGGAAAAATGGTGGAGGACAGAGGGAGTTGGAGGCAATTTACTATAATGAGCCGGCCACAGGTGGAAACAATTCATAAAGATGATAATAATGATGAATAGATAAGGCACTATCCAAAAAAGAGATTTCTCATGAGATGCTAATAATGTTATTTGGTTTTAATCTAAAAACGTCTCTACATTGAATGAATTTACATAAAATTGATTAAAACCAGTCAAAAAGCTTAAGTGTAAACAAAAACCTAACACTTCCACCATGGCAATGAAAGGTAGAACATAAGATCCAAAAAAAATTTACCTCTTGAATTAAAAATTAAATATTTTGTTTGTTTAATGCGGTATATTTTAATGAATTAAATTTTTCGACATTGGCTACGACTTTAATGACCCTATAGCAATGGCTCCCAATCTCTTTGAATGTCTTAACACCTCAACATTTTTTGTAATTCGGTGTACAGACAAGATAATGCTAAATATTTACTATTTCGGTGCATTTTTAATGGTTCGCAGTTTGAGATTTAATATAGGTTAACACCCCTAAAACAACTGTTTAAATCTTTTACTTTTGACTAGACTTGGTCTGAATAAATTTATAAGATTTTATGAGATCCTATCTTTTTCCAACTTTAACTTGCTTGTTTTGTTGGGCTTACCACATCATAGCCCCGGTTATAACTGTACTTACCACTGGTAGCACATGTACCACAGTTTGGGAACCGCTCGCTATCTTATACTTTATTAATTTAAGGGTTCTAGACCTGACGAGCCCAGCTCACTTAGAATCAAACTTGGCATATGGCTGCATGAATTTTTTTTAAACTTAATATGTTAGGTGCTCTCGAATTGCAGGGCTTCAATTGACTATAAATCATAAAAATGTATCCTGTCACATAATATTTTACAAAAGAAATTTTTTAATTGATTTCATGCAATCACAAAATAAAAATATATCACTATTATACTTACTATTTGCATGTGAAATTTGGAGCAACTTGCACACCCAGTTCAGATCTGTAAATACATTTTTTAAATATGGTATAAGTGCTGTGGTATATTAAAATATCAATAATAACTTTAAACAATTCTAAAAAAAATAATTATAATTGAAATAAATTTGTTCTTAAGGATGTTAACAGTCTAGTGTTAAGGGCAACAAAAGGATGAGAAAGTCAATTTAAAGGAAGTGCACCTACATTAGTGTGTAGAGGGGATGGGGAAAATCAAGTGATAAATAAAATGTTATGTAAACCAATTCCTTGTGCGCCCGGCTGAGATTCGAATCTTAAACTCATCACCTACATATTTCAATCCAGTTTATTTTGAGACGGATTCAAGAGAGAAGTTGTTTATTTTATCACCGCATCTTACTACCTGTTCAGGTTATACACATATATGATAATTTACTCTAATGGAGTAGGGATGAGAAAGTATGCGTTTTAGAGGTAGTCTACTCATATTTGTGTGGAAGGAGAGTGAGAAACTATTTAGGAAAAACAGCCCTCAGTAGAACCCTATCTCCCTCTCATCAACAGGCCAGTCTAACATGAGAGTGACACCTTAGACTATTCGGACAATGAAGCAGGTGAGAAGAAACTAAAATAGATAAACTGTATAAAGCAATTTACACTCTGTTTACTCTGAAGGGAAGCAAGCTTAGCTTGACAGGTTATACGTTATGGTACAACTTATAAAATGGGTCTATAATGTAATTGGTCAGCGCAAGATTGCTACAAAATCAAGGTTGTGGAGCCGTGTACGCCAAGCCTTTGAATCTAACTCCCCTATTTTTCTATTGTCCGACATGAGAATTGAGTATATTAATTAGTAATAGCAAATTTACTGTCGTAAAATGCTCAAATACAGAGACCTTCATTATATTATTGTTTGAGATTGTTAATAATTTATGTTTGAATAAATTTGTTAACCAAAATTACAAATAATGGATCGAAAAAATAAAAAAGTATAGAATTAAAATGATAATTTATCTTATATATTGTTATAATAATATAAGTTTTTCATTTTGAAGTCGGAGTTGGTGCATTTTTACCAACTCCACCCGAAACTGCTTCCGACTCAGACCCCACAGCCCTGATTGCAATTCAGGATAAACGAAGTGTACAACGTAAAAAGCCATCAGAAGGCCTGAATTACCCCTTCAGCTTGCAAGATTGTGTCAGCCAGGTGAAAGGATACATCTTTTCTGGCTCTATGCTGGTCTTGCTAGCCACCAGCCACTCTAGCAAGTTACAAGTGTCGCCACCATCACAACCCATGTTGCCATTTCTCGCGCAATCTATAACCTGATACAAATCCATTGACATTATAAACAGTTGTTCTAATTAAAAACATGTAAACAAGCAAATGTGCAATATTCAAGTTAAATTAATAGATTTAATTATTTATAAAGTAAAATTTTGGAAACTATTTATTTTAGTAAAGAGTGCCTTTCAAGTCTAATGGTCAGAGTCCCTGGCTACAGATCCAAAGGTCCAGAGTTCAATCCTCAGCACTTCTAAGCCTTGTGAGGACAAATGAGGAGCTACTTAAATATATAAAAGTGAGATTAACGGCCGGTGGTTCGTGTTGTTGACCCCATGACACCCTCTATCCTCAAATGTTGGCACTATCATCACTAACAACAGTAGCTGCTTGGTTGATATAGCTCAATTTCAGGTTCGCGTCAAGGAGTTTATTATTTTAGTTGGATAGTAGCTATGGTATCTTGGCTCTAAATGAAAAACTCCCTAGGCATAATCTAAGAAAACTTTATGAAAGCATAATTTAAGAAAATGAAACAGGATATTTTTACCTGTTGGCGAAAATGTATATCGCAATGTAAGTTAGAAATAGCACCGTATTTCTAGACTGTCAACTTAATTAATATGAAAACAAGTTTTGTAAAAAAAAATTTAACATTTCTCTTTTAGTAATGTTATTTTTTACTAACAAACCTTGTTCTTAAATAAAAGTTGTTGGGGATCATATATAATATTTGTATTGGTATATAAAATATACTACCATATTTATTGAAGTTTTAATTATCTAGCAAACCACTTCGTGGGGGTCGAATTGTTTCAGGTGTTACCCTAGTATTTCAGTTGGGTCTACTGAGGGTGTTTTTCCCTGGTGCTTTCCCACCTTCCCTCAGTGAAAATGTGGGTGTATTTAATCTAAATTATATCTTCCCCTTCCCTAATCTATTAGTGTAATCAAAATATACCTGTATCCCAAATGGGTAGTGAGACGTGGAGAGGAAAAACAAATTAACAAAACATCAATAAACTTCAATAAATATATTCGCGGTCTTTTAATAACAGTGAAAATGTTAAGGAATGCTCCTAGCCAGGGCTCTGGCGTGGGTACGCCAAGCCTCAACTCCGACTCCTCTAAGTGCATACTATCCGTCACCAAATTCAACCCAGACTCCTTCATAAATTGCTTAACAACCAAAATGGTTGTTGCACCATGACAACGCCTCGTCTCATGCTTCCCTTTTCATCCAGCAGTTTTTTGCCCTAAACAAAATGAATGTGATACTCCACCCACCCTACTACCCGAATGTGGTCCCCTGCGACTTCTTTATATACCTGCAAAAGGATATCAAGCTTAAAGGCCATTGTTCTGACACTATTGAGAAGATCCCTATGAAGAATCGTAAGTGGTGCTGGACACTCTCACAGAACACGACTTCCCGGAAGCATTCCAAAAATGGCAGAGCCCCTGGGATTGATGTCTCACTGCAGAAGGAGACTACTTCAAGGGTAATGGTACCCACTAGGACCTAGAGTGAGTTTTACGACATTTATAGTATCTGTCTGGAAAATTTCGATACCACCTCTAATATTAGCACTACTTGCTTAAAAACTACTCACTTCTTGAACGCTGAGGACCTGTAAGGAGCCAGTCTTGATGGCGCTCATTGTCTCAACCGTCTCGACCACACTGAACGCCCAACAAGCTCCACATGTTCTTTGATTCCGTATCGGTGTCAGCACTTTCTTCTCCCTCCTGACATGTTATCCAAAATGGGTTTTAGGCACAGTATTATTATTATTATTATTAGCACCGCATCTTACTACCCGTTCGGGTTATATGCACTTACGCTAATATGTAATGGTAGGGTGAAAGTGAGATGAAATGAAGGACCTACAGTTTAACGTGGAATCCGAACCACGGTGGAGGCCTGGCATTCCTCACATTCACAAGATGTCTTGTCAGAGGTGAAGGAAGGGTTTGGTAATCAGATAAATCTGTGCCGGGACCGAGGATTGAACCCCGGCCGCCAGCATAGAAGTCTGACACCTTACCCCTAGAGCGCCAGGTCACCTTTAGGCACAGTAAAAGTATATCTAGGTCAAACACCAAGCCAGTATTTTTGTTTTGGGAGGGAGAAGAGGGGGGCGGAAGGACTAGTTTGTATTGTTAACAAATGTACAAGTGTATCTAGAACTGAATGTTGTGAGATAATGTTGATGAGCAGGGAGTATTTAAAGAGGGGTTTCTGGAGCACTAACACATATATTTAGCAATTTTGTGAGAAAACGTTTGCTAAGAGTCCTTAAACTAGTCATAGGTATTTTCAGTATAATTTGGGATGTCACAGGCCAAGAAAATAGGCAGCTTCAGCTCAAAGAGACTCTGAATGTCATAAAAACATATAAGTGATTAGTGTGTTAGTCGATTTTTTTTTAAATATATATCTTAGTATTAGATAAAATCTTTGGATGATTAATAATTATTACCTTATTTAATTTAAATAATTATTTTTTTAAGTTCACTAAAAAAATTAGGGTTGCGTGATTATTCGAAAATTCGAGTTCAAGTCAAGTTTTAGTAGCTGGTCGATACAAAACTCGAAAAATTTGTGTACTCGAAATTCTCTATCTTTTCTCAAGAGTTTCCAGCTTAGCCAATTTTATTTTGTCTAGTAAAAATGAAAAAATTGTACAATACTATATTAATTTTTTTTTTTAATTTTAATTTGCGTGAATATAAATTTTTCACAAAAAAATGTAATTCTAAAAAAAAAATTATGTTTGTACTTATTTATGGTTTATGCGTGTATCTATTACAGAAATTCAACATGAAATATTTATTGTACAATAATTGATCTATACTACTCGAACCTGATAAAAATGTGTTTTTTATTCAAACTCAACTCAAAGTGAAATATGCCTACTCACACACATCCCTTAAAAAAATTACATTTCAGTGGAACGCGCCCCTAGGATCTTCGAGTCCTAGGCAACCACCTAAGTTCACCTAACTAAGTATGTTGCTGTTTTCATAGCATGCGAAAAAAAAAAAATGTTCTTCTATCAATATATTCTTAGGTTTTAAAATGTCTAGCAAACATTAATATCAAGCTTACCAATCCACTTTTAAAGGCAGCTGATCAGGCAATGCCCTTGTTTTGATCCTGTTATGATGGGCATGTGAAGATTGCAACCTCAGTTTAACATGGTGATGCAGTTTCGGTACCAAATGGTGCTTGATGAATTCATCTTGTGTCAGGTCAGAAAATTTTGTGATTCCATAAACAGCACTCAAATTTGATGACCGGTTGTTGTTTAGTTTTTCCACCATTGTCATGGACTCCTATAGAAGTAGAAAGAGTAAAGATGTAATAGGGCCCATTAAAAACTATATAAACGAACCAACCTGCATACGATATCTCTATACTCTGATTTTGGTAGGAAGAACAG
Source organism: Timema shepardi (assembly GCA_902151425.1). Taxonomy (NCBI): domain Eukaryota; kingdom Metazoa; phylum Arthropoda; class Insecta; order Phasmatodea; family Timematidae; genus Timema; species Timema shepardi. The sequence continues at coordinate 147,812 of CABFVX010000198.1, read as the reverse complement.
CTACTAAAGTAGTTCCTAAAGTTTAGTTTTATTTATTTAGTTAGTTGAGGTATTTAACGGGCACTTTCTGAACCGACTGATTATATTTAAGCAGACAAGAATTTCTATGAGCGAGAGTGAAAGAGTTTATCAACTTGACGGGAAAGGTATTTTTACATACCTTCCAATGTTCTTTTACATACCACAATCAACATGAGACTGACAGAATTAATTCCCCTGTGGAAAAAATTGTGCTACGTATTTTTATTGCTCAAGTCATTTTTTTTTATTTTAGTTTAAACGTGTTGAAGGTTAAATTAAACCCTTCAGATGATTTCAAAGTGTAAATTATCAATAGGTACAAGACAAGAGGGCCTTTAGAAATAAATTATATTATACCAAGTTTTTTTTCACTGTGTCCTCTTCAAACCCATTTGGATTGTATACATACTTTAATTATGTTAATGGAATAAGGACGAGTAAAGTATAATTTTAAAGGAATTATACCCACATTCGGTGGGGAGTGTGTGTGAATCCACACCACCCAACAAATACTCAAAGCCCAATCTCCTTGTCACCGGAAATCAAATTTACTATGAGAGTACCAGTGGTTACAAAACTTTTTCGGACCACTGCCCCCTTGGTGCCATAAACTTAAATCCAACACCCCTTTTGCACCCCTAAATAAAAAGGCATTAATCATAATAAAGGTTTGTGTAACTCTTTGAGTAGGAAAATAGCACAATAAAATTCAAGACATTAACATTTAATGGTCCATTTATCTGAAATTGAATTAAAACTTTGTAGTCTAATTAATTAGACCATGAGAATGAAGTTTGTGAGGAGAATGATAGCTGTCAATAGTGAAAACAGGATTAGGAATGAAGTAGGAAGTAAAAAGGCCACAAGGGTGACCAAAAAATGATATGAGGGAATCAGATAACATCAAGTGTGCGAGAGAGAGGTGAAGAATGGAACTAAATAAAGGAAGAAGAATGGTGGAAAGAGAAAGATGGAGGCATTTTATCAAACTGACCCACAGGCTGGAAACAATTGATGATGACGGTGATGGTGATGTCAAATGAATTAAACGATATTAGTTTAACCAATAATGATAACTTTTCAAAATTTGATAGTTACCAAGCAATTCATGTAAATTCATTTTGTAACGACTTCACTTTTGAGTGTATTATTAATTACTATAATGAATAGTATTGATGAAGTAGTAGCAGTGTCCCTATGTCTGGTTTTACTCACTTAGCAGGAGTCTCAGATCACTCCCTTGCTTCTGTGTCATTCTTCAGCAAAATTATAGAATTTTACACGGTAAAATTACTTATTTATGACTTGAATATAACATTTAATAATGGCAAGTTGGGCAAAGTGAGAATACTGCAAAAGTTGTGTGCGGATCCACTGGTCCAAACGCTATGTTGGACTTGAATAAAGAAAAATCAAGGGAGGCAATTAGATAAAAAGGCGATAAATACAGCAAATAACTTTTAAAAAAGACACTAGAATAAGAATATTCTGATAATCCTTTTTTTTAGCTGGTCTGCATTGAAAATTCTCTTTCGAGTAAGATTTGGTTACACATAATTTTACTCCCCCCCCCC
>CABFVX010000198.1:121342-146034 GCA_902151425.1 Timema shepardi | reverse complement strand
CCCCCCCCCCCCCTCACCTTCAACTTCATCTTCAAAATAATCTCTGCTTTTCCTAATTTAGGTAGGCTACACTTTTATTAAAAAAGATATTGAGTATAAGAATGAGATTTTCAACACTTGATTATGAATACTGTAGGCCTAAGTTTATGTTCCAAACTCAATGTAGGTTCTACATAATCATCTTAGAGGGTATTTAAAGTTTACATAATTAAAACAAATATTATTTAAAATATTTTATCAAAATAGTTTGGAGATTATGCACGTGCCAAGGGTAATTATTTCTGTATTTTTTTTTTCTATGTCAAAAGGTGGTAAATTTTATATTTTTTTTTAGCATCCAAGCACAACAACAAAAGGAAATTTCCAATATTATTTTAAAATCATGCTACATAATTTTATTAAATTATGAAAACTCACCCAATTTGAGTTGTCTACAAAATCCTTTAATACAATCCAATGGAAATTTAACGTATAATTTATTAATAGGACCTTCACATTAACCATTTACAAGTATAAGTTTACGACACTTTCCTTTTTAGTGTAAAAAGCTAAGTCTTGTAGGGTTGGTCTTATGACTCCTGGATAAATATTAATCCGGCAGATAAATATTTCTATCTGATCATTAAGTTAAAAGTATGTCTTATGAATGCCAGATAGCATTTATCTGCCAGGTAAAATCTATTTATCCATCCCATTTTTATCGGGAGGTTTAAGTACCTGATAACTTTTATCTGAAAGTTAAAATGGTCGTTGCCATAGCGACGAGTTGTTTTTCATGAGGTTTCGCCTATCAGAATATATTTTTAGGTTAAAATCTTGGTTCAGCTGTTTAGTAGGCACAGACCTTGGTTCTAACTATATATAAAGTTAGAACATTTAATTCACATTTTTATAAAAACTGACAAGCTATTTGTAGAGTTATACAAGAATAATAATAATAATAATATTTAGCACCGCGTCTTACTACCCGTTCGGGTTATACGCTTTAAGTACGCATTTGCGTGGAGGGAGAGTGTAAAACCATTTAGGAAAAACCACCCCCAGTTCACCCGACCGAGATTCGAACCTCGATCTCCCCGTCCTCAGCAGTAGAGTTCAACACGACATGCACATTAGCCAACTACGCCACCGAGGCGGGTCGTTATACAAGAACAGATTATTAAAATGTGAGTAGCCTACAATAAATGAAATTTTGTAAACGTTATACCAAACTGTTAACCACATTTTGGCAGACACCGAAATTAATACTTGCAGAACAACCTAACTTCTGCACCCACGTGACACCAACTGTTTCCTCGCACTCGTTTAGCCACTATTATTTAACAAAAATTTTGAGCATTGTAGATGCAGCCACTAGCCAAGGTAGTAGCGGCAGCAGGATTTATACGCATGCACGAACCAGAAAAACAGAACCAACCTTACGTTTTCTGCATAAAAAATATATTTATCTTACAGATTGCTATCCGGCAGATAAATTCAGTTCATAATATGCATAGGATATTAAATTGGTTGATAACCTCTATCTGGTTGTTAACTTTAACCTCCTGATAGCAATATTCACCCAGTAGTCATAAGAGTGGCCCTAATATATTTTCCACTACCGCCTGGCTTGGCCTGTCGTAGCTTTATTTGCCTTATAATATAATTTAAGACTAGGGCAAGCACAACATCCAGTCCCCAGCCGTTAATTCATCACTGTAAAAGGGTAACACCATAAATCACCAATGATTAATTTTTGGGTCATTCCGGGAATAAAACCCGGGACCCTTAGTTCAGCACACAGTCACGCTATCAACTGTGCTAAGGTGTTGAATAAGTGAATGGGTACCTATTGTTTTATTATTTTTTGACTGAAACAATTTGTACATCTTTTAATATAACAGCCTAAAGAAGAATGTCACGCATTTTGGTCAAAACTGGAAAAGCTATCTCAATTATTGTTTTGAAGATTTTTGACGTGCAATAAAAAATGCATGGCGCATAGCATTTATAATGTTTATAGCTGAAACTATCCCAAACCAAATTAACCTAACCTTTCATATGTGAATAAATACAAATTTTGACAAATATTGTTTTTAAAATAGGTATTTTAAATGAGAGAGAATTAAAGGATCGAGATAGCTTAATAGAATATAATGTTCAAAATATAATGTTATGAATGCAATATTTGAACATGTTCGTGAATACAGTAAAACATATTCAAGAATCCCAGAATTTAATGAAAAATGTCTTTTTTAATGTATGAAAGGTTAGGTTTTGTACATAATACAAGTGAAATGTACCTAACAATGTAAATCTTCTTGACCCCAAAGCTCTCAAATACAGTAGGCCTGTCATTAAAAATTTAGTTAGGTTATATTATCTTGAACGGTTATTTAAATAATGGTATGCCTACCTTAATATTGGCAATTTAATATGGTGGAGATCAGAAATGGTTCCCTTAATGCCCCCCTCCCCCTAACAAATCCCTACCTCCTAGAGTAGAGTCTACTTTAGAAATCATTGCATTAGATTATGTTGCCACTGCAATGCAGTTATAAAAGCATTTAGTGGTTCAATAGTATGTATTAATATTGCAATAGTTCCGCAGTTAAAGATTAATATGTGCATAGTATTAAGTGGGATTGACAGGGAATTAATGTTTAATTGATTGTTTGGATTATTTTTAAGTAGGACCTACCTTTAAAAATAGTATTTTTAGCACCATATCCTACTATTCAATCGGGTTGTAAGCTAATAATCATCCCCATCATGAAGAGCTTCCAACCTGCTTAGATGGCTGAGTGGTCTAACACGGTAATCTCATTATTACACTATATTCAACTGCCGAAGACGAGGAGATCAGGGTTTGATCCTGGTCGGGTGCACTGAGGGTGATTTTGACTAAATGGTTTTCTACCATTCCTCCACGCAAATGCGGGTGCATTTACTCTAAATTAAGCCTTCCTAATTCCTAGCCTATTAGTGTAATAATAATATTTAGCACCGCGTCTTACTACCCGTTCAGGTTATACGCTTTAAGTACTAATTACTCTAATGGATTAGGAATTGTGAAGGTTGAATTAAAGGAAGTGAACCCGCATTTGCATGGAGGGAGAGTGGAAAACCATTTAGGGAAAATACACCCCCAGTTCACCAGACCGAGATTCGAACCTGGATATCCCCGTCCTCAGGAGTCGAGCTCTACACGACAAGCGCGTTAGCCAACTACGCCACCAAGGCGGGTAGCCTATTAGTGTAATTAGTACATAGGCGTATAACCTGAACAGGTAGTAGGACGTGATACTAAAAATAAAAAATAAAACAGCTTCCAGCCATTGGCTGGGTCTGTTTGTAACACAAACCTTTCCACCACCTCTTCCCCCACCATGTCCCTTGGTTTTCCTCTCAGTCTCCTAACCCCATCCTTATCCAAAATCCTCCTGGGTTGATAATGATAATTAAAATTATTTAAAAAAATTACCTTGAAACTGTCATATCGTTGATGATACTCAGTACTACCCAGCACATATGACTTATTATGTTTTTTAATATAAACTTGGAACAACACTTCTTTTTCTTCTACTTTTTCTTTAGAAACATGAATAGGTATACCCACAAAACAGAGAGCAATAATCGTCAAAGTAATTAACAGCTTTTTCCATTCTACCGCCATCGTATCATAATAATAATTGTTATATAAGAGATCAAGACCGAAGTTAATAACGAATTATATAATAATCCACAGCACAGATAAGTAAGACAACAGTGCAGATAACATTAATCTTGAAACCAGACGTAAGAACAATATCACAGATCATATCAAATGATCCCAGCCAATGAAAAGTCATTGATTAAATAAAAGTGTAAAGCCTGACTCCAATGATCTCCATAACAAGCCTTCTTTGGGTGAATTTTTAATTGTCTCCGCTCTCTTTCTATTTTATACGTTGGCATCTAAGTGTGATAATGCTTAGAATGCAAAGGTGCGTCAAATTAAGATGCTCGATACGTATGTTAGTTGATATAACCACGTGAGCCCTTGATCGTGTCCAGCTCACAAACATTCGTAATATTTGAGAGAAAGTGCTGAAACCACAAAACTTTCCGCCACCCAGTTCACTAGTAGGGATTTCAGTTGGATGCTCCGGATATTAATAGATTCTCTCACCACAAGGTGATCACAAGGACTCCACATAGATTATCAAATACCTACAGTAAACTGTTATTTCAATCCCTTTTGCCAGGACCATCATCCGAAACCAAACCTGACCGGTGAACCTGAACTGTCCCGGGGCTTCACCCCACTGGCGGGGGTGGTAATAAACCTCCAACTCCATTGAATGCTCTCTGAGGCCTGAGGCGTACTCAGGGTACAACTTGGGGATTGAAAGTTCACCGGTGCTCCTTGCTAATACGCAGAACTTAAGATTTTAAAAAACTTTAACTATCTGGTTGTGTTGAGTCAGCAAAGACCAGACCATTGGTTGTGTCAGTATCTTTATATCTCAGAACTTACTAGGTATATTTCATCTCCAGTTAAATGTTCATTCTATCTTTACTTGAAGATCCCGTTAAGAAAGATTTGCGTCTCCATCAATTTTAAGATTGAGCTAAAGATAGGTTATGGCAAATCCTAACAACATAGAAAAGGGATAAATATAGATATACCACTATAATATTGGCAAGTAGAACCACATCGTAAGCGCTCGTGCCGTCAGTGCCGTGAACTAAAAGATTGGAAGCAATACGTTTCACTTGGAACACAACGCATTTAATATTGTGGAATGTTATTATTTAGCACCGCGTCTTACTGCCCGTTCGGGTGCGGAATGTTAATTAATCAATTCTTATATCGAATTCAATCAAATGTAACTAAATACGTTATTTTATAAATAAATCACGTTATAAAATGTAAGATCTAGCTAAACCCCTGGTAATAAACGATATATAGCTAGCAAAACAGTAATCGTGAGTTTTACATATACTTCACATTTCCTTTTTCTATGGACTTCACGTCCACGCATACGCATTCCTCTGTGACACCATCGCAGGCTCTCCTAGAGATAGTGCCCCAAACTAGTTTATGGGATCAGCTAGTGCCCATACCATACCTCATTACATTTTTAAGTTTGGTAAAGATGTCCTCCACCCCCTCATTAGCATCAAGGCCCTATAGTTTTAAGGTTTGACGATAGGTTAGATGGTGGTAGTTTTGAAATATCGGGGGTTCAGTTTCTTTTAATGCTGACTAAACCATAAAATATTGATTTTAAGCTATATACAATTCAAAACAGTTATAAATTCATAAATTATAATAAAACTAAAAGGAATAAAAGATTTAGTAAATGTATTTACGTTTTAATTTTTGTAATAAAACTATTTTGTATCAAAGATTTGAAGGTATAATATTCTACTTCATTCCAATATATTGATAATATATATATATATATATATTTTTTTAATGATTTCATATTCTGAAGCTAAATATTTAATAGTGATCCATGGAAGCAATTATATAAATAAATATAGCTATTCCAAATAAGAATCTAGCTATTTTTGAGGTGTGGTGAATATTTATAAAACATTGATGGTATTAGTTTCAACATAAGTATGAATAACTAAGAGATATTTCATTTTGGTAGCTTTATTAACCTGTTGTTACAGAACATATCCTGTTCCGAGTTGTTCTTTCCATGTGATTTTAGTGAAAATGGCTACACCAATTTCGAAGAAAAGGAAGGTAAATGTTTAATTTATTTAAAATGTATTCATTTTGAGTAATTTATAAGCTAAACACATTTTGCTCTGGTATTATACTGCCCATCATTGACTATTAATTTAGCACATTGTTATAATTATGGCTAGGATGAAATGGATTGAATTGGTTTGATTTATTTTTGATTAACTTCAAACTTATGTTATTACAAGTGATTTGTAAACACATTAATTTATTCTATTCCTTTGTTATGATATTAAATACGAATAAAATTCCCATTATCAAGATTGAGTCTTAGTAATAAAATCTGTCAATTTTTAGCCATTCAATATGTCAAAAAAATTTCCCCAAACTTGAAAACACTTTGAGTTTGTTTAGATTTATTTTAGTTTAATTCTTCAAACATCAGAACGTGTGGTATTTTTGATACTACATTGGCCCAAAGTTGTGAGCTTACATATTAACTTTCATTACCTTTAGCTTAAGGAGGATTTACGCATTATTACTGGGGATGATAACCAAAATGTCCCATTTTTTACTCTTTTTCATTTAATAAAAAGGTTTTTAATAGCCTATGTGCCATTCATTTTTGCAAACATACGGAGGATCAAAAAAACAAAACTTTGAAACTAATTAATGAGCTTACCACTTAAGTGATCTTTTTGCATTACTGTTGAACATGGTCTTGAAAGCTTTCTCATGTGTCCATCCACATACCTTAAGTTTAAATAATAGCTGGCCCTATGTATGCTTTCTAAAGAAAATCATTAACTTAATTTGTTCTAAAATATGTCGCGCGAAGTTAAAGTTAAAATGCAAACTAAATTTATTGTCTTCACAAAATCATATTATAAACCATTGGATGCACATTTCAACTAAATCAAACAATTCTTGTATTAATAAATTACATTTTAAAATAACTAATCGTGAATGGTACACATTCAATTACATCATAGCCATTTTAGTGCACAGCATCATGGGTAATACAAGCAATGTTACGGGAAAGCTACAGGTAATAGTCAGTATTTTCATTCTCAAACTTATTTGGGCCATTTGTTATCGAGTTTTGCTTACAGGTGATATGTATTAAAAGTCTTCAAAATTTATAAATCTTGATGTCATTTGATTCTATGCTATTTTTTGTTTCATAATTTAAAGCTACACCTTATTTCGAACTAAACAACCCGCTTTGGTGGCCTTTTGGTCTAACACGCTGCTCTCGCATTAGACTAGACTGCTTGCAGGGAGATCAAAGTTTAAATCTCGGTTAGGTGTACTGATGTTGTTTTTTTTCCAAAATGGCTTTCCACTCTCCCTCCATGCAAATTTGGGTACACTTCCCATAAATATAACCTGAGCCCTAAACCCATTAGCTTATTTAGTAGGCTTACTTAAAGGTATAACCTTAACGGTTATTAAGATGTGCTGCTAAAAAAACTAGCAGAATTAAATTTTATCTAATATATAATTGGCTGTACTGAGATCTAGACATTAGCGTGTGTCAAAAATGTTTGCCAGTGTGGCTTAACGTCACTTTTAGTAATCTCTTGAGGTATGCCAAGTGTACATTATATGATTGAAGATACTAATCCTATTTAATCAACCTCTTTTGTTTTAGTTTGTTGGCGATGGAGTATTCAAAGCAGAATTGAATGAGTTTTTGACTCGGGAGCTAGCTGAAGATGGCTATTCCGGTGTGGAAGTCCGTGTTACCCCTACAAGGACTGAAATTATCATTATGGCAACGCGCACACAAAATGTTCTTGGAGAGAAGGGTAGGCGCATTCGGGAGCTGACTTCAGTTGTTCAGAAGAGGTTCAGCTTTCCTGAAAATTCTGTTGAGCTCTATGCAGAAAAGGTGGCTACCCGTGGTTTGTGCGCTATAGCTCAAGCAGAGTCCTTGCGGTACAAACTAATTGGGGGTTTGGCAGTGAGAAGGTAAATTATTATTTAATCTTGCATATCAATATCCCTACACACTACCAAAGGCAGGGCTGTGAAGTCGATAGGCCAAATCTTCGACTCCTCGATATTTCTCCTGTCATCCACTCCTTCAGAAATGGCTAATATATATTAATTAGTGATCACAAATTTACTGTACAGTAAAATTCACAAGTACAGATTTCTTCATGGGAAGCTTCATTAGCATTGTGAATGTATATTTGAATAAATTTGCTGATACAAATTACAAATATTGGTTCTAAAGAACAAAAAAAGTGTAAAATTAAAATGATAAATATTCGCCATGTATTGTTAAACTAGGCCTATTTCACTTATTCATTAGGTGAATGAAAATGTATATACTATTTACCATTCACAATATAGTTTGTCAGCTGCATATTCTGACACTCGCGCATGCATTTTTTCCATGCTGGGTTGGTTGTTTGTTAATGGCCAGCATACTGGAGTGGAGCTCTTTCATTTGGCTTCTTACAAGTACAGTAGTCCCCATCCAGAGACCTTAATGGAGGGGCTATTTTAGTTCTGGCTGCAATAGGTTATTTAATGCTTATATAGTTTAAGGATTGCCACCTTGATTGGTTATGTTGAGCATACGAATTAAACATAACTTTTCAAATATTATTGTGGTCACTCCTATGACATAGAAAATATATATTCACTTTTTTAGGTAACGGATGCTAACCCACTTCGGTGCTTACATGGTCTTAACATGTCACATATTGCTAGCGATGAAATCAGGGTTTGAATCCCGCATTCTTGTCCAAATAGTGTCCTACATTTAAAAAAATGGTTCTTGCAAATACCATAGTTTTAGTTTCAATGCAATAGGTCTTATTACAAACCATGCAATTACTTTAGGCCCACAGGTTAGATTGAAACTTTGCATATATTTTAAAGTAGGGCCTATACACTTATTTATGACTGATAAAAAAGAATATTAATCACTTAATTTTATTGTGATAACTTTTTCGGAATGATAATATGAAAAAAATATCAAGATGTGAGACTGTATTATTATTATTAATAATAATAATAATTATTATTATTATTATTATTATTATTAGCACTGCGTCTTACTACCTGTTCGGGTTATACGCACGTGAGACTGTAAAACTTCCTTAGGAAGTAAAAAAAATGTAAATTATTTTTACTAAAGTAAACATGTAGTTTATGGAGTATTGAAATTATTTTTGACATTTGAGTTGGCGCTTGCTTTGGATTATCATTTAGTTACTATTAATATTGCAGTTTCAAGGTTTGTCAACCCAAAATGGCAAATTAATGCCTTATCATATAATTCATTCAGATATCTCATACACATTTTAAGTGCAATTAATAAAATAGTGATGGCCTCAATGTATACCACATGTATAGTGCGTCAGTGGCCGCAGGGTGTAAGGTTATACTATTGCAATAGACTAGAATGTCAATGACAAGAAGGTTTGAATCTCGTGTGGGTGTATTAAGGTTGATTTTTCCATTCAAATGTGAGTACACTTCCTTAACCTTCCACATTCCTAAAACCATTAGCAAAATTAATACATAAGTGTATGACCCGAACAAGTAGGGAGGTACATTGCTAAAAGAAAAATTGTAGTGTAACATTTCTAAATGTCAAAAGTTTGATAGTGAGCATTTCTTAGGCTGTTGGGGAAAAAGTTTGTCCTTTATCTAGATTCTAGAGTATAATTAGAAATAATAAATTCTGTTTGGTTTTTTAAATGTCTGTGGGATTATTTTTTTGTCTTAGTTAATATGTTTTCGAGTCTTGCGCATCCTTATAGTTCAGTTCATAACTTTTTTTTATATAGAATAGTGAGAAATGGCCTTACATGACTTGTGCGTGGTTTGACAGGGCCTGCTACGGTGTTTTGCGTTTCATCATGGAGAGTGGTGCCAAGGGATGCGAGGTGGTGGTGTCCGGGAAACTAAGAGGTCAGAGAGCTAAGTCCATGAAGTTTGTGGATGGTCTTATGATTCACAGCGGAGAACCTACCAATGACTATGTTGACACAGCCACACGCCACGTCCTTCTCAGACAAGGTATGCTAATTTGCCAGCTAGTAGTTTTTTTTTATAAAGGTACTGTCAATTGTATGTTATTTTTATTAATTTTCATCTGGATTTCTTGATACTATGAAAAGTTATTGTAATAGTAATTTATCCTTTGAAAATATCAAATCTAAGTATGCCGAAATTGATTCTTACAGGTATTGAAAGAATTTGTTTCCAAGGGTTTGTGAATTTGACTTGAAGTGAAGGCTATGTAATTTATGACATTCCTAAAGCCAAATCTATTTTTTTAATTCATATTTATTTGGGGGGATGTTACTGTTACATAACTATTATAATGGGGGGGCTCAGTTTTTCAATTCAAAGCAAATTTGAATCAATTAGCTATAGAGTTGGTTCACATCCACCGTTTTATAAATATGGACCTTCAATAAATCTTTTGGAAACATTATGAACATAAGAGGAAATATAAACACTAAAATAATAGTTAATACAAATAGTAACTGAATGTTATAATCTTATAATCCACTCATAACTAGAACATTCAGTTAAGTGTTTTAAATTACTGTTCTGGGGTCTGGTTGCTAAGTTAATCCTATAATTAAATTGGTACTGAACCACCAATAAGCAGTATTAAAGCTCTAAAACAAATTCACCCTTGAAAAATTGAAGATTCCTCCTACTAAGGATTTGAGTCTCAAATCACCAGATTTAAGGGCTGTATCCTTAGATTATATGTAATATTCTCGAAACCAAATCAAATTTAGAATATTTGTTGTGGTTTTAAGTTTGAAAAAATATTAAATTGATTTTTTATATTTATCTATCCCTTAGAAAATTATGAATTAAACTTTTTTTTTTCCCCCGCAGGTGTCCTGGGCATTAAGGTGAAGATTATGTTGCCATGGGACCCTAACGGTAAGACAGGCCCTAAGAAGCCTCTGCCAGACAATGTGTCTGTGGTTGAGCCGAAGGAAGAGATCCTCCCTACCTCCCCAATGAGCGACGTGAAGGCTGCCAAGCCTGATGCGCCGCCCATCTCTGTAGCTGCTGGACTTTAATAATCTTTGTTAAATAAATTACACTCCCAAACAAGATTATTTTGTTTATTTCAACTAGAACCCTTTTCATCAATATCACCTAAGTAACTGAAGACAACTTTACAATGATGCAATATGCAGGAATCAGTGCGACCTCAGGAACTATCACACTCGTGTCTAGTAATAAACTCTTGGTGAAAACTGATATAGGAAGAATTTCCACCCTTCAGTGACTGTAATATTACACTAAGGCAGATACCCATTTTGGAAAAACCACCCACTCAATACACTTGACCCTATAATACTTTCATGTGCTATAATATAATCTCTTGTTGCCACAAATAAACCAGAGTTCTATTAATATATTTTGTTAGTAAAACACCAATTAGTTATTCATAGGAAAGAATTATAATTGTTTCAAAACACGTGATGATAATATAGTATTTCTGAGAAAGTAATAATTATTTATGAATAGGTTGACACTAGTGACTTTCACCTAATGTTCAAAAATAAAAATCCTGCTAGCTGTCACCTTTTAAACTAATATATTTGGAAGAAGGTATAGGAAAGGTGGATAGAAACATATAAAAGGGGGACGACCATTACCTCTTTGTCCATTGGCAGTAGTGTAAAGTGTGAATTGTGTTCATCCCCCAATTGTGTGTTTCTATCCACCTTTCCTCTACCTTCTTCCAAATATAATACAATTACCTCAAAGCGAAAAGAGGTTTACCTTATAGTTATATCGTTCTTTCAAACTGTAATTAATTTTAAAACCCGCTTAAGTACCAATTATGCTAATGGGTTAGAAATTGGGAAAGTTGGATTAAGAGGAAGTGAACCCACATTTGTAGGGAGGGAGAGTGGAAAAACATTTAGGAACCCCTTCCCCCCTAGTTAATCTGACCAAGATTCAAGCCTCGATCTCCCGGTCCTTGGTAGTCTAGCTCAACATGAAACTAGCGCATCAGCTAACTACACCACCGAGGCTGGTTACTCCTACTGAAGATACCAAAACTACTAACGAGTTTATGTGAAAGAAATCAATTGTTGGGCTGTTTTCCAAGATTGGGATTCAGCCCATTTCTAATTTTATAAAAACCTGAAAAATACATATATATTTTTAACTTGAGATGAAAATAAAGTAATTATTTAAAGTGAGACTGCTGCAAATTTGTTTTTATCTTTATCACTTTTAGAATATATAAAAAAAATTCTGGAGGGGGTTAATTGGATCACAACTAGTTAGAATGAATCATTCTCTCCCATATACTTTCGTAAATACAAATAGTAACAATGATAACATAATTTCTTGAAATACATTCATTATAACTAGACACATGCAAAAGATGGTTATTTTTTATCGAAAAGTGATGTTATATGCTGAAAGCGATATTTACGTAAATACGAGTCAATTTAGTATTTGTTAACAAAAACTAGGATAAAACTATAAATTTTTTGTTCAAATTGTGTATTTAACTATTTATTTATATATTCAGAGAAAAATCAAATATAAATACGTACAAAACATTTCACGCTTAGTAGGCCCCTATTGTCAAACTCAATATCATTTACTTCCAGTTTTACAAATAGCAATATCATAAATTTATGTAGAGTTTAGACCAAACAATAACAGCAAAACATATTATAGAAGACTAAACAACTATCAAATAAGGAGAAAAAAATAAATAAGATAATATTTTGACAAAAATAGCAGCCTGTAGCAAGGATTGGTGTGTGTGTGTATGCATATATAAAGTCTATGCTTGGACATAGCATGAAATATTTTAAAGGCTGAAAACAAAGAATCTATCGAAATTAATTATTTAAATGTTTAAAAGTAGAAATCATGATATTTATGTTAACCTCCCAAAAAAACCACCTAAACCATGAAGATACTTGGAGATCCTGTGATACTTTTTATACCTTTAAAATCAGCAAATAATGGATACTATCCACACAAATTATGTGTATTTAGAGAAAAAACTTAAATTCATACATGAAAACAGTAGAATGTGTGTAAAAATTCACTTTATCACAAATGCGAATTTTGCATGTTCCTAATTATAACATCCAGTTAAGTGTTATATTACTGGTCTGGGGCCTGGTTGTTAATTAAGTTCATCATATAATTATAATTGGTTCTGAAACATCAATAAGTGGTATTAGATCTCCAATTTCACTTGGAAAATTGAGAGAGAGAAAAGTCTTTAAGAATTTGAGACACCAATTCTAAATTATCTCGAATATCCTTAAATATTCGAGGCTTCATGTGTCCCATTCCTAATCCCAACAAAATTTATTTGGCCTAATCTCAATGAAAACATTAATCAAAGTTTATCAACATTTATTTCTGTTTTGTACATCAATCACAGAATCGTGTTTGTGAATGTAAAATTACATAATTGTTTTACAGAACAAGAAGCCCCTGACATTAGGGGGCTACATAAAATATAAAATAATACTCTCTATCAATGTCATTTGGTTTTTGATTACAGTCGAGCATTGACTATCAGAACTGCAAACAATATTAAGTAGTAGGGGGTCTGCAAAGAACACTTTCTCAATTTGAATCAAACCTGAATCGAATATACGAATTATTTCCAAAGATGAATCAAAGTTCTAATATTTTTTGTCAATTATTTCATGTTTGAAAATTGTTTTATTGTATGATTGTAATATTTCATTCTAATATGATAAATCAAATTGCCATCACAATATTCATTCAATTATTTTCATTACAAATTGGCAGCAACCTAGAATGTTAATAATTAACCATAACTTTAGTATTTTAACTGTCAATATTTTCATTGGCGAATCTTCACAGTTGCCAAAACCAAGTTGAAGCTTCACAAATCCCTAATAAGTAGTTACAGTAGATATTTGTGTTTATATACTACAGTTATCCTGTTCAAAATCTTTTCAAAAACTTATTTTTTGTAGCATTCACCATATCAAAGAGCACCAACACGCAAGAACAGAAGTTTTGTTTTATGTCAAGTATATACTATTCAATAATCCAAACTGTCTCTGATACAAATTAATATGGCTTTGTTGTATAATTATCTTGATGTTTCCATCCCTTATTCATTAAGATACAGTAGCCCCACGGCTTCTTTGGTGCTGACTGACAGCTCACAGCTGACTTCTGGAAGTCAACATTTAGGCATATACCTAAATTTTAACTGTCACAAGTGACAGCTGCTAGAAAAATGTTTTTGCAGATCATATGGTTCGGCATAGGGATACATAATTTGGTCTGGTAACTTTTCAAAGCCGTCAGCTGTGAGCTGTCAGTCAGCACCAAAGAATACGTGGAGCTACTGTACATGTACTTGGACTTGTGAAGTTAATAATACCGATTTATATATTTTTTTTAAATTACATGTGGATTTATATTTTAAAAAAACATTTTTTTTAAGTGTTAAAGTGTATCTTTTTAAAGGGAGAGGACAAGCTCTGAATAGTTACCAGAAAAGTTCCAGCAGATAAACATGAAATTTTAAAAATAAGTCATGTTTTTTAAATTATTTTACTTTTAATTTATCTGGCGATTTGAAGATTTTTCCTCCTGTAATGTTTATAAAATTTAAACAATTGATCTTTTTTTGCAAATATATGCAGCCGAGGTTATAAAAGAGGCTTTTAACTCCAAAATAAAATATTTGATTACCATCAATAAACCAAACAACAATTGATGGTGTTTATGTGACCTCACTTTTTTGGAGGCCCAAGAACTTTACAAACACACACTATTTCACTGTTATATGCTAGAAATAAAGAGGGTGTAGATTCACTTCGGTGGTTGAATAAGGCATTATCCTTGCAAAAGACTGAACCACTAATGATGTGGAGATAAGGGTTTGAATCTCAGTCGAGTGTATCATAGGTGTTTCTTTCCAAAATAGTTTTTCTCTCTCCCACTATGCAAATAGAGACAAAATCCTTCTAATTTCAACCTTACTCATCTCTAGCATGTTGGTGCAATTAATACATATGCGTATAACCCGAACATGTAGTGAGACACAATGCCAAAAAAAAAGGAGGGTGTTGTCAAGACTTGTTGGTTTCTGAAGCCTAGTTTTGATATCAATTTAAAATTTCCTAATCATCAATACTTGTTTCCAGCCTATGGCTCGGTCAGTTTAGTAAAATACCTCCATCGCACCCTGGACCCCCACCATTCTTCCTTACTCTGGTCTTCTTCTCTCACTTGTACACTTTGTATGAAATTGCTTGTCCAGTCTCTTTCTTGGTCTCAATGGAGGGGAAAACTGCATCATTCTCCTTGGGAGTCCTTATCTTTCCATTCTCGTTACATGCCCATACCATCTCAGCCTTGCTTCCTCCATCATCTCATGTACTCCCTGTACCCCACGTTTTCCCAGATAACTTAATTCCTAATCTTGTTTCTCCTCGTGACAGATAAAGTGCTCCTCACAATCTTCATTATCATGGCCTCCACTTTACTAGTCTCTCTTGCATTCAATGTCCATGTTTCTGCTGCATATGTAATTATGGGTAAAAGGTACAGCACTTCCTTATACTTCAAGGGCACGTCTTTTACACACTTATAGAACTCCCCCTGCCCTCTTATATGTTCTTCTATACTATCACTACTCCCCTGAAGAACGCTTGGCGCCTGACCTAATTTTCAAAATTATTTTTCTCATAGTTTTACAAAATATATTAAAATATAAAATTTTAAGAGTAAAATATTTTGTTACAAATAATTATACTAAATTTATAAACGATTATTACATACTTTTAATCCAACACCTCAAATACAAGAAAAAATGACAAGAAAAAAAAAATTATTCACTTCACACACTCAACGAGGTAATGTTTATTAAGATTGTAGAAATTATATAAAGATTGACATGAAAGTTGAAACCAGAAATTTTTAAAACCTGTTTTGACTCGTGTTAATATTAAAAATGTAAAAAGCCACAAATGCTTAAAGTGCAAGTGCAGCATAATTTGCGCATTTAGTTTTTATAGCAAAACACAAACACACTATATTTTTTCAAGCAAAAAAAACCTTCTAACAAAAAATATTTTAACTTTTATTCAGATTTGAAAATATTTCATATATTCAAATGAACCTGAATTGAAAAAATATATAGTGTTGATTTAAAGAGCTTTATATACACCACGGGCCAGTTCCATAGTCAGACTTTGCATGCCTCAAATGTGCTACTACACTAAATACAAGACAACACCTAACTAAACTTCCATTCTGGTCTAGGTAGGTGTCATCCTATATCTAGTGTAGTGCCGCACTTGAAGTGTGCTAATTCTGACTATGGAACTGGCCTTTTTGAAAAAGATCAGACAGTGCAAATACGTACATTTGTTTGCCATCAATTTGATTATATTTTTATGTAAATATGTTCTTAGTATAATATTTAGTGGTTTATTTTAACTGTGCTTTTCCAGTAAAATTATAATTTCGTCTCTATGAGTTTACATAATGCTATAAATATTCTCAAAATAAGATGTGCCAACAAAGTTCTGTTTAAGTCAAAAACACATTTTAGCAGATTTCTGGTCTAAACTTTTAACATAACTACTAGATACTACAATAAATAAATGGTAATTTAGTGAGAATGTAAAGAACACTTGCAGATCCACCGATTTCTGTTATGCGACCCATTCTTAGTACATTGAGGAAGGTAAAGGCCCCCACCGAGTTACACAAGTTAATTGCGGTGTGGTTACTGCTGTGGTTGCTGGGGTTGCTGTGGCGGCGCCAAGCGTGACGTGAATTTAACAACACTAAGAAGTATAGTGCGCAGGAACCCCGGCATATTGGGCTTGGCGGCAACACCTTCCGTTAGAAGCCGTAGCTCGTAGAACATGTTGCGGGTGTACGGGTTGCGACGAGATGAGTAGCGCAGCGTCAAGAAATGGTAATAAATGAACGGAGTCAACAGACCTGCACGCCCACTGTAACGCAACGAAAATATTATGTACAGTCCAAAATTTCATAGGAAGAGTTCTTATATGACTGTAATAGGAACGGCATATTTATACATTACCAGCACAGACTAGTTGTTGAACTTACAGGAATATAAGCACTATTGTGAAGGGCATCAGAAATATCTCGGTGAAGGCTACCAGTCGCAAGATGTTGCGAGACTGGAACTCTACAAGTGATATTAATAGGCGGGCACCCCACCAAGAATTCTGCCCCAGTGTCTGTAAAAAAAAAAAAAAAATTGACATGCCAGTGCAACCTGAATATGGCCAACTATTTATTATAGTGTAAATGTCAAAAATTTACATCTTCTTAGTAATATTTTTCCAATTTATTTGAAGTAATGTAAAAAAAAATTTTTTTTTAACTTTAGGCGTTATTTATACTTCACAAATAAACTTTTATTTCTTCAAATTTCCAGATTATATCATAAGAGTTACTAAGTGACCTAATGTGTTCAAAATAATCGTCAGCCTCTTTTATGTAATGTGGAACAACTTCAGCACCAAAAATAATTGTACTTATTATTCTCACTACCTACTGCCCTTTAGGTCCTTCTTGTCAGTAGGTAGTAGGAAATGCGAAAGATGTGACTTATAAAAGTAATGTGATGATAGTAATAACTGGTGTAAGAGATTGGTTAGAAGTACGATCATGTCTGGTTAAAGAGATTAGTTAGAAGTGAGATCATGTCTGGTTAAAGAGATTGGTTAGAAGAGAGATCATGTCTGGTTAAAGAGATTGGTTAGAAGTGTGATCATGTCTGGTTAAAGAGATTGGTTAGAAGTGAGATCATGTCTGGTGTAAGAGATTGGTTAGAAGTACGATCATGTCTGGTTAAAGAGATTAGTTAGAAGTGAGATCATGTCTGGTTAAAGAGATTAGTTAGAAGTGAGATCATGTCTGGTTAGAAGTGAGATCATGTCTGGTTAAAGAGATTGGTTAGAAGTGTGATCATGTCTGGTTAAAGAGATTGGTTAGAAGTGTGATCATGTCTGGTTAGAAGTGAGATCATGTCTGGTTAAAGAAATTAGTTAGAAGTGAGATCATGTCTGGTTAAAGAGATTGGTTAGAAGTGAGATCATGTCTGGTTAAAGAGATTGGTTAGATGTGAGATCATGTCTGGTTAAAGAGATTGGTTAGATGTGAGATCATGTCTGGTTAAAGAGATTGGTTGGAAGTGAGACCATTCTAGACACCTGTACTATGCAAGGTTGCCTTTATACACAGCTCTTAAGTATTATTTAAATGTATAACTGGTCTTGACAATCAAAGACAGAATCATGTACTCGAAATGAACAAAAACTTAACTTCAGACTATGGTGAGAAATCATGAATAGCAAAGCTTGGGAGATTGAAATTACCTTTAGGTTACCAATATAGCTACATTAAGTACCATCTTTGTAAATTTGTAAAAATGACACCTAGACACACAAATCAAACCCCCGGACCTTCAACTTTACAGGCTTATGTTCTACTAATGAATTACCACAGACTCAGCCTTGAGCTATAAGTGAAGAATGACACTGAACATTGGACGAATCCTAGATAACACATACTTAGCATACTAAGCCAAAGGTCTTGGGTTTGATTCCCATGTCCAAGTGTCATATTTCAAAATATACAAATTATCATTTGTTCAGGTACAGTGGCGGATCATGTATAGGCACTGCAGAACTGCAGCACCACTTAGTTCCACTTGATATTATCGATAACATTTAATATAATGAGTACTTTTTACTTTATTTTTGTAGTACAATATATACGCCTTAAGTTTAATGTCGGTACTTCAGTAGCCATTCTCCAGTTTATGAAAATGATTACAAAAATCTTTGTATGGAACTGTGCGCTACACAGTGCCAGTGACATGGTGTTTGACTGTTGTGCGCATGCACACATAGGAGGGAGGTGGTGAGGAAGGCGGTACTGCCAGGTAGAGATAGCACTGTTGCTCTCGCAGTGCCGGCTCTGGCGTGATGGTGGAAGGAAGGTGTTTTTACTCAGCGTGTTGTGCTTAAAAACCATGTACTATATTCTTGAATGTGATAAAGTGTAGAGTTAAATTATTATTATTCTTCCAGCTATTATATTTGATTCATTGTTTATTCAGTTCTTTTATTTAACAGAAAGACTAAATGCGCTTGCAGTACTTTCAATGAAGAAAAATTTCCTCAATTGTCATCCAGAGATCAAGGAGAAATGTATTGAACTTTTCACGCAAATTAAAACAAGTAGAATGGATTTGATTTTTAAATGAATAGATCTAGCTTGAACTGTAACAATTTAAGTTAAAGTAAGTAAAAGATGTTTGGTTTTTTTTGTTAAGATTTTATCAAGTTCCTGAATAAATTTTCTTGTTATTACATGTTTTTTTTCCTTTTACACAATTTTAAAACAAAGGCTAAACATTTTTTGGAGCAGCATCTCCACTAATTTTTGCTATGAGCCGCCACTGTCCAGGTAAGATGGAAATGTTTCTTGCAGTTATTGAACTTACATCCAGCAATGTCAACGAATAGCTCGCCGAGTGCAGGACTCCGAACAGGAACACGGGCAGAAGCACCACTACAGGACTAGTTAAGGAGATATTCATAAGATCATTATGTACCTTTCCCAACAATTCAGGTAGGTTCAGCTCAATATACCAGTCAAACCTTCTCCGGAATTAGTCTTTATCTCCTAAACTCAACTTACAAACAATTGGTATTTATTTTAGCCCCATATCTTAAAGTAAATGGTAATTTAAATAGTACCAAGGAAAGGGGAGTATAAAAAGCTGTCTCGCAAACCCTAGTTTCATCATTCCTGGTCTCAGGCATCAAACTCTCGCAATAAATGGGAATGTGAGGTCACTAAAGATGGTTTCCAGGAAGTAATATAAGCATATCCTCCCCACGCTGTTGCAGATGCATCCCCTCAAATTACCCTCCTCATCCTATCACAATAGAGCAAGTTGTTAAATAACTAGATAGTACTAACACATACAGTCGACTCTGGTTATAATGAACCTCTATAGACTCAGATATTTTGTTCACTATGTCCGAAGTTCTCAAAAACTGATTTTTTTTTTTTAATCTGAAAGTGGTGGGTTAGTGACACACAAAATAAGAGTTCAAATACAATCGCCTTTTATTGAAATATACTAAGTAATCTTAAGAAAATCTGTTATATGCTGCCGTTTACTGTATACTGTTTTTATTAATATTTTTTACAAATCCTTCTCTGGAGTCTGTGCTTTTTTCACATTTGATTCCACACTATCCATGATTCAAAAAATTAAAATGGGTAAAAAAGTATAATTTTTTGAGTTTCGTATACCCTCTCACACACAGACGGTCATTCAATGTCCTGTGACTCCTGTTGTATTAATACAACTCAGACGACTGTCTTTCTTTACTTGCCGCAGACAAAGGCATTGAAACTTTAGCCAGGTCAATGAGTGCCGTGAGTTTAAGCTCTGCCCTCCCCCCTTCCCCTGCATTCCTTTCCCACATTCCGTACTTTCAGTAAAGCTTTGTGCTTCCTAAATAAGAACACAGAATGAAAATCGATGTCTTCATGTTTAAACAACCAAAAAGTTATGTTTTTAAAGAATTAAGATGTTAGAATGATATTAGTTTCAATTTTTCTGTTCAATAAAACTGAAATTGAGGGTTCATTATAAATGACTTTTTTGTTAACACACATTAAAATGTATGCGGGTTGGGACCAATGAATTAGGTTCACTGTAACCGAATGTCCACTACAACGGAGTTCAATAAAACCAGAGTTGACTGTATATACTGATAATATTAAGAAAAGACTCAAAGAAAACATTTAAATTTAGACCTTTGGTGTAAAGATTTTCTTTTTTGCATCAAGTCTTATTATACCACATTTTTAACCATACTAATGGTGTAAGAATGAGAAAGGTAGTCTCTAGAGGAAATGTGCCCACATTTGTGCAAAGAGCGAGTGAGAAACCATCCAAGGAAACCCATTCTCACAGTCGCTGACCAGGATTTGAACCCCTATCTTCGTGACATCAGTAAATCAAACCAGACTACCTGGATTGACACTTAATCTGATTGTCCGCCGATGTGGATGATATTTAGTTGGTTTTTGGCACAGCGTCTTACTACCCATTCAGGTTATACACCTATACACTAATTGCACTATTGGTTTAGTGATTAGAAAGGCTCGATTTTGAGAAAATTCACCCGCATTTTCACAGAGTGGAAAACCATTTAGGAAAAACCACCCTCAGCATCGAACCTCGCTTTCCCCATCTTCGGCAGTCCAACAAAAGAGTAGCACGTTAAGACTACGTGGCCACCGAACAGAGTGATATTTAGTTAAAATTACCACATACACAGATATATGATTCCTTTAATTGCTCCTTGGGATTGAACTAGGACATCATACAACTGTAGTTATCATCAGTAACTCATCGGCCGCTCGAAGGGCCGGCTGATTCAATGGCAAGTGATATTTGTTTAAAGGATACATGTGACAGGACTGACGTAGAGAAATATGAGAGAGAAGAACAGGTAGTGACAACTGTCTTCCAGAAGGAGCAGTGCCAAGAATTCTCGTGTGAAGGTCACGCGAGGAATCCGTTGATGTAGCCGCAGTGCACTTGTGGCTGCGTTTGACATGAGCGCCTTATAGTAGGCATTGTAGGGGTTCCTTGAGACAAACAAATGATTAAAACCTTTATTTATTTACCATCACTTTGAATAGGCCCACACCAAACAAAAGGTTATACAGGCTAATGACATTTTTGAATGACCTTAGGGGAACATTTTGCATATAATGTTTTACAAAGATTTTCTAAACATAAATAAACCAAGCAATAGTTAATACTTTTTGACTTCCCAGATAAAATAATAATTAATGAAATCACAAACAAGTTTGACTTTGCTATTGTTTAATTTTATGACTTTTTACATATCATTGTAAAATAAAGCAATTAATGCTGTCAAATACTGTATTAAAGATGGAATATATTTTAAATAAAGACAAACTTTTCCAAAGTATTGGTACCTAATCTTTTCTTTCTCGATGTTGAAACTATACATAGTGTAATACATATATCTTCTTAAGTTTACTGGGATTTGCAGAGAATGAAAATCATAGAATACTCTTAAGAAACTTGGTAGTAAGGTTTGTTGTGCACTTAGTCATGTCAACGAAGGTTGACATCAAACTCGTGCACAGTATCGGAAATGAGAGGCATTAGTGCCTTGAATGTCAGTCATCATTATGCACATGGTCCCTCAAAATGTCAGCCATTAACTACATTAAATTTTAATGTACCTTTTTAAGATGTTGAGCAATAAATTATTGATTTGCAAACTATTAAATTATATGCAACATAAGTGGAGGCCCGAGTTATACAATTACCCGAGGTGGCCTGTAACATCAATCCTAGAGCCTTTTTAATTTAGAAATTGCAAGAACATTTTAATCTACACTGTTAAGGTGGGAGTGTAGGGGACGCAAGAAAATAGTGCACCGTTTTAAGTTATTATAGCAAAACAGTTTTTTGACCAAAATAAATAAAATAGTTATCCAGTACAAACATAGAGTTTAATTTTGTTAGCACGGTGATAACAGTTCTTGAATATCTGTGTTTGAGCATCGCGGCATTTGATGAGAAAATATTCTAAGGAAGAGAAAAAGTTTTCGTAAAATTCCAGAACACCCTTGACAAATATTCAAGAACTGTTGATATCAATGTGTGAAGAAAATTAAACTACATATTTCTACCAGAGAATTATTTTATTTCTTTAGGCCAAATAATTGTTTTGCTATAAAAATGACGAAAACACTACCCTTTACACTTACCCTAATTAAAGGTATTAGAATAAAATAATGCACTAGTCTCTTACCCTTTGTCCTTGAAAGTGAATCCTAAATTTGTGCCTGGTTTTTATGAATTAGTTCACAAGAATCTGAATCAATTAATTGCCTTTTGTTTTACACATAAGTTAACAAACTCAAGATATAAAAATCCAATGTGTCCACGATGGCCAGAGGAAACAGAACATACAATATACGGGACTATACTGAATTATATAATCCATAAGAAGGGCTTTTTAGCAAATACAGACTTTTTTTGCAGCCTAAATTGATGGTGTTTTACAAGAATATTTTATAGATTTTGATAGTATCTATCAAAGGAGACAGCTGAAGATCCCATGACCTTACGTATGAATTTGTAAGTAGATCTACTAATATTAATTTATGTGTACCACAAACTAATAAATGATGGCTAATTCACAGTATCAGTCCTGATATTTGATGACAAGTTGGACATGAGAATCAAACCCGGGGCTTTTCGCTTTGCACGCCAATGCTCAACAACTGAGCCGTCCAGGTCTGTCTCGTATCTAGGGCCATTTTTTGTATATGGACTCAATACACCAACAAGAGGTGAAAGCTGAAGGTCCTGGGTTCAATTCCCCTGTTGAGGTTGTAATTTCTCATTTCATTGAATTAGATCTAGTAATATTTCTGGCCGTCAGATAAAAAATTGGACTGTGAATCAGAGGTTCTAAAAATATCCTCACATAAAAGTCACAAAGTTTAAGCAACTTTGGCGACTAAAATTGGTATTTTTTTTAAGGCTCATACCATGAATCTTTTATAATATACTAAACAGATATACTGCACAAAACTATTTGCTAGGGGTGTTATATAGATGAATTAATATTGTCAGTCTTGATGCTAGTGGAAACATGCAGGCTAATTACTGTGCATGATGAAGGCTAAATGTTTAAATGCTAAAACCGGTTTATAATAGCTTATATAAAATAGTTTCAAGGTTGAATTGAAATACTGGTAAGACTACTATCTAAAGTACCAATAATAAACCTCTCTCAATGCTAAGTAAATTATATATTTAAATTTTACCTGTCACAAAAACATATGTTAAGCCCATTATTACTTTATGATCCAACACCTTAGCTCAGTCGGTAACGTGCCTGTCTACTGAGCTAAGAGTCCCGGGTTCAGATTCCTGACATGGCCGAAAAACTTATCATTGGTGAAATATGGGTTTACCCTTTCATTTTGATGAATTAATGGCTGGGGACTAGATGTTGTGACTATCCTAATCTTGAGTTAAGATTATAAGGCATATGAAGCTACGACAGGACTAGCAAGTGGGTGGTGGAAAATATATAGCTTGAATAAAGAACTGACCCAGGACACAGACTGAGCACAGTAATAGATGTAAAATTACTAAGAGTGAAAAAAAAGGAATTTCAAAAACTATTATTTTTATTTTGATATAAATAAGGCCTGAAAGATCACAGAAATTTGATTAACATATTATGATAGTTACCGTAGTTTATGTTAAATTGGGCTTAACAGTAATATGTTTCATAAATCAATATATGATGAATGAAAAAATAAGCCCATGTTTAAGATAATTTGTTAAAGTTCGGTAATACGTACATCACAAACAATGCCCATGTGTGCATAAATTATGTTCATGATCCTCAGGTTGTGGAACCATTTTTAGGTAGGCTAGTGGTTATTATCTGTCATTTCCAGGCTGGCTACCAAATTTTTCATAAAAAACATATTTAATTTTAGTAAGGAACACTATATATACAGATTTGATAAAAATAGAATCAACAAAAAAGGAGGATTGACGCAAACTAAGAAGTTAAATTGGGAAATGAGTTGAGAGATAATATTGAGTTTAACTTGTCAGATAAAGTGTATATTTAGAATGATTGTGATAAAACACTTGTATAAATTTACATTATAATACTAGACACTTTAACATACATATTAAAAATGTGAGTCACAGTAACATTACACAATCAGACTAAAAAACATCATGATATATATGTTAAGACATAAGTCAAATAGTCATTAAGAGCATATAGTATTAAACGAAAACACTGAAGTTGGTTAACTTAATTAAAGATAGTAAAAAAGTTTTGAGAATGATGCAAATTATGTTAATGAAACATGTAATTTGATTGATCTTGTCTTTCAGGAA
>CABFVX010000198.1:75042-119857 GCA_902151425.1 Timema shepardi | reverse complement strand
AATCCGAACCACGGTGGAGGCCTGGCATTCCCCACATTCACAAGATGTCTTGTCAGAGGTGAAGGAAGGGTTTGGTAATCAGATAAATCTTTGCCGGGACCGAGGATTGAACCCCGGCCGCCAGCATAGAAGTCTGACACCTTACCCCTAGACCGCCAGGTCACCTCCGACACACTATTGAATGAGCTAAAGTGTCAGATAACAGTTTTACTTGGTAAATGCAATTTTTATTTTTGATCACATTCAGTATGAAATGTTTTAGGTATTATTTGTGGCAATGTGTAAATGTGCTATAAAACAAACCTTGTAGAATAATCACATGTTTGCAGAATGTTATAACTTAACAATCAATTTTGTTAGCACTGAGAAACAAAATCTCTCACTTTAGTTTTAAGTCTTTGGATGCAGAATTAATTAAGTTATTCAAATTCCCTGACTTTTCAAGGTTTTCCCTGAATGTAGCTA
Source organism: Timema shepardi (assembly GCA_902151425.1). Lineage (NCBI taxonomy): Eukaryota > Metazoa > Arthropoda > Insecta > Phasmatodea > Timematidae > Timema > Timema shepardi. The sequence goes on along the minus strand of CABFVX010000198.1, from coordinate 119,392 downwards.
TCACGCATTTTGGATTTTTTTGTCCTTTTTTTTTTTTGCGTAATTTTTAAGCATAATACATTGAATGAGTATATTTTTAATACTATTGATATTTTATTTTATTCGTAAATATACCCAAACATATTATTTTTCAAAACACATTTGTCAGAATGAGAAGCTAATGTAACTTAGGCAATTAACTTTTTACCCTCTTTGCTTGTTTGGTTGTGAAATACACATTTTTGCTTCGAGACACTTCAATTATGCAAGTTAGAGTTGCAGATATTTGTCCAAGGTTTTTCATTAACTATATATTTTTTAATTTATGTTTGTAGGCCCAAAGTACAAATTTTATTTAGAAGTGTGCATTCATTACAAGTTTCTGTTAATATTTCTAGACAATTTTTTGTGAGTTTGAAGTATTTTTTTAGCTTATTTAGGTAATTTTATGAGTATTTTTTTTATAACTTTTAAGCCATCAACGTTCAAGCCTAAATTATGTATAGCAAATAAAAAATAAATAAAAAAACGTTGGCTTACCCGAAAATTGGGATGAAGTATCCTAACGTAAAGAGTATGGTAAAAATCCGTGTTGCCCAAAGTGCAACTTCCACTTTGTGATCAATGACGTGTTGTTTCAACGCTTCCCAGCCACGAGGCTGGTCTGGAGTTCGAGTCTCGCCGTTGTCGGCCATTGAGTTAAAGCTTCTGAGTGTTCAAATACTTTTCCTGCTTCTTCTGATGGAGAAAAAAAATATTGCAATATTGTAATGACCAACGTCGACAAAGGAACATTACACTATTTCGATGACCAGAATGTGTGAATACGGTACATATTTACCCATATTTTAAGTCTTATTTAAAGTTTTTATATATCATTAGAATATAGAGTATTTTACTAAAGATAGAAAACCATTAAAAAATGTAATAACTTATTATAATTTTGCTCGCAAAGAAACAGTGAATTCAATGATAGCCTACATACTATGCTTATATTTATTTGAAATTATTTTATTTTTAAAACATTTAGACAACTCAATCAAGTTTAAGTACAAAAGTAACAATACTAGACCAACACATAGTTTTATCCTTATAGGCATACGGAACAGTGCCAGTACCAAGGTTAGGTCTAGACAGCCGATTAGGGGCCTAGTTGCCATAATGAAGGTTATGTTAAGCTAGGTTGAAAATTAACCTAATAATATAATTATACATTATTTAAGCTTAAAATATTGGCCTATATTATTAATTTTTTTTAATATTTGACTTCCTGTGGATGGTTCGGATTACATCTTTTCAATGTTTTAAGGTCATTTCTAATAGAACTCATGTGTGTTTACTGAATGTAAAAGCGTTAGTGGATGTGCAAGAGCATTTTCGTTTAGATAGTAAAAGTATAGCTAAGCCATCTAAAATAAATGTGTTTATAGTAAAAGAGAGCGAGGTGTGGTCACTGTAGAAGATGATTGGGCATTATTGATCGGCTCTATAGGCCTGATATATTATCTAAAGCTTTAGTACATGGAATTTTTCTGATGTTTTCAATATTATTTGTTCCTGTGTCACTTAAGGTTAGGTGAGTTTGATTTTGAGTTGTTCATTACATATAACAAAGGTTTTTAATAGGCCTAATCTTGAATCTAGGATCACCCATATTTTTGTGAGTCTAATACTAGAATACATTTTTTTTTTGTTTTTTTTAAGAAAAAATTTGTCTAGTAGGCATTGTTCTTGGGTTTAAACCATGATATGCATATTACTATTTTTACCGTCAATCTACACTTTAACAGAATTAAAATCTCATGTGTATTTTATAAGTCCTAATTAATTTTATTTTTACACATCAAGTTAAGGTTGTCACTATTTTCGTCGAGATTCCCTGTATTTTTAACAGGTTCCCAATTTTACATAAACTTTAGAAAATAGTATAGGCCCTATTAAAAGAAAACATTCTGTGTTTCTTAAGTGACTTGAGTAAGGTAATGTAATTCACTGTTTATAAGAGAACGATTTGGCCTTGATGTGGAAATAATAGATATATTTTTACAAAAACCAATTTTAAAGTTAACTCAATTTGACATTACAACCTCAATTGAGCAACATTAAAGCATACACTATTTCTAAATTATTTTCTTAAATGTTACAGCTAAATTATTTGAACTTACAGCAATGAAATGCACACTCATGAAGTATAGAAAACTTATGTTTTCCAATACTATCTTATTTCAATTTAACTTAATATTTCCTTTACATAAAAAAAATTAATAATTGACAAATCTAAAAAACCTGATTTTCATGTTTCTGGATAGTCTATGTTATAAATTCTGATAACAGGTTGCAGCACTAATTCTATAGTCATCATTGAAATTCACTGCTTACAGTTTGACAATAACAAACTTCTTTCAAAATTGTTGATCATTATAATACTTAAAACTTGAAATAAACCATGTAAAAAAACTAATTCGTTACAATGTGACTTATTAATTATTATTAAAAATACTTTATACAAGATTATGATAGAAAATATAAAATAAGTTAAGATGTTAACCTATATTATGTGTTTATTAAGGTCATTGTAAATAGATAATGCGCTAGTATCGATTAAAAGGAGTAAGATAGGAGTAGGCCATGTAAGACATGACAAAATGTGGACGAATGCTTTCAAAGAGAAACATTGAGAATTTAAAAAAATTAAAGAGGTGAATGCATCTTGGAGAATAGTTGGATGTATGTGAACTATTACAAAGAATGAAGTAGTTACGAAAGAGGTGAAAATGAGAGTATATAAAATTGTGTTAACGCCAACATTATGTTATGGTTGCGAAGTGTGAGTTTGTCATGATAAACACAATAGCAAAGTGAATGCGTTGAAATGAGATATCTTAATATGTATGCGGAAAAATTCGTATAGAAGTAATGGTCAGTAATGGATGGGTGCTGGAGGAGTGTGGTTTGTAACAGAGTCTAATAGGTAATTGTGAAAGAAGCGCATTAGGTTGGATTGGGCATGTTGAGAGGATGAGTATGGATCGAATGACAAGGCAAATATATGAAGGTATAGTGTGTAGATCAAAAGGAAGAGTTAGGACATTTAAGACATGGCTATATGTGGTAGACGAATGTACGAAGAGAAACAAAAGGAGTTTTAAGGATAAAAGAGAATGTATGACTCGGTGAATGGATGCTGCTGAAGTGAAGGGAGTATGCATTGGTATGGAAGTGTGGATAAAGTTAGTGAGAATGAATAATTGCGAAGTTATTGTTATTTGAGCTACATGCACAGTTTCTTGCGTATCCTGTAGGGGAACGGCTTGATTGGGTATGTATGTACGTATGTAAGTAATATTAATACATTGGGTTTCAATGTCTAATCATTAGAACTAAAGAGTAGATAGATATTTATTTCTTAGATCTTGGTCAAATTGTAACTGATGGTTATCTAACATTAGTACTTGACTCCAGCCGCAAAGCGCGTGTCTTTTCACGTAATATATTACACCTGTTAGCGTCCGATTCTTTAAATAATCTTTGCTAGTAATTGAAGTGATCGCCAACGTAGTAGACAAATTAAATGTAAACACTAAATGTAATCGTAATCTCTAGGTATTTCTCGAACGAAAGCTCACTCGTGGCGTACAAATTTGCATATCGTGACAATACGAAAAAAATATGTACATTTTATGTGCAATTATTGGATTGGTATTGATAATACTCTATTATCTAACTGGACAAAAACAAGTTAAAAAGATTTTAATAGCTCTCAAATTCGAAGTTGTTTACTTTATACTAGGAGGAAGAGCTTTATTAGAAGATTATATTTATCATGCATGGACAAACAGAGGTAATTAGCTAAAGGTTTTCTTTTCATATTTGTTCTGACTGGCGTACTTATCATACTTGATTCTAATATAAGACTACACCATGGTAAATAGCACTGCCGCGCTCTTCCCAAAGAATAGAAAGGATTACAGTTCTGCATCGCTCCGCCCCTATGGGCGCTACAAAACTGCACCCAAAGGCTCTTCTTTCTTTCAACCTCATTAGCACTAACTGAGAACTTTTAATAGATTTCGTACAAAACATTCTGTTTTTTACGTGATTATTGAAGTCTTTATATGTCACATCCCACAACAATGTATTTGTATTAAATGTTTTCTATCACTTTAAGAGTGGTCTGCTGTCAAAGACATGAAAGACTATAAAAATATATATTTTAGGAAAATCAGGAACTGATGTGTTCTGTGTGGACTGCAAAATCAAACTGACCCATGCTGTTTGTTGTCCAATGATTGCAAACATGTCCAGACATGCAATATTTTTTAAATTTGTTTCATGTAACCCATTTAATGTGGCCAACAAGAAACAATGCTTCCTCTTTGGTAAATGCAAAGAATACATGCAAACATATTTCAAATTGTTTCTGAAAAACATTTTAAGAAACAAGAACAACATTATTTTGAATATGTTTGCAAATTAAGTTTCTGGGAAATGTTTAAAATCCTGGTATGACCTATTATGTCAGTAAATCATTTGACATTCATCGGGTATCACTATTGACATAAGACTAACCTTAGAAGTTTAAATATTTTACTTATATCCTAATGTATGTTTTTTTTTGTCTTATGTACGCCTTCTTGACATGTTGAAAAACTGTGCTAACATCAAAGCCAATAAGTGTACAATACACATGTTAGTCATATAAATCATAGGTGTGGAGTCAGTACGCCAAAGCTTCAACTCTATTTTTCTATTGCCTTGACTCGTTCAGAAAGGTCTAAAGTAGGCTACTTTAATAAATAATAAAACATTTACTACAGTATCATTTTCTATTACAGATTATTATTATTATTATTATTAGCACCGCGTCTTACTACCCGTTCGGGTTATACGCACTTACGCTAATGTGTAATGGTAGGGTGATTGTGAGATGAAATGAAGGACCTACAGTTTAACGTGGAATCCGAACCACGGCGGAGGCCTGGCATTCCTCACATTCACAAGATGTATTGTCAGAGGTGAAGGAAGGGTTTGGTAATCAGATAAATCTGTGCCGGGACCGAGGATTGAACCCCGGCCGCCAGCATAGAAGTCTGACACCTTACCTCTAGACCGCCAGGTCCCCGCCTAAAGAGAAAAAAAAAGTAGAATGATATAATTAGGCCTACCACATATTGTTATAATATTATACATTTTTATTTTGAAGCTGGAGTTGTTACATTTTTACTGACTCCGATTCTACCCAAAGTTGCTTCAGACTCCACAGCCCTGATATTAATAACAATTTTATACTAGACACATCAAATTCAAGGTTTTTTGATTATAACTTACACTGATTACTCATCTTAAGTGTGCAATAAAATACCTTTTACATCATGGCACCATGTTGGCTAACACTGCCTTCAAGTTTATCATGTATCCACTTTGGTGGCTGCATGGTCTAAGGTGTCTCTCTAGCAATAGCCTGAACTGCCAATGAATGTAAATCTTGGTCGGTTGTACTGTGTTGAGGGTGGTTTTCCCTAAACGCTTTTCCACTTTCCTTCCATGCAAATGCTGGTACACCTCTAAATTCAACATTCCTCATCCTTAACACATTAAAGGAATTAGTGCATAAGCGTATAACCCAAATGGGCAGTAAGCCTTGGTGCTAAATAAAATCAACACGCTCTGTTCTGAAACTATAACTAACTTTCAGGTCCATGAAGTTGGCAACACTGTGAACCCCACAAATTATTAAACCTATGGCAATATTTAGTGCAGAATTTGTGTCCCAAGAATAACCCATCACAAAATTGGTGTCCCGTTTATTTTTGTGAAAACACCAGATAAGGTTGGAAGCTGCCAACTGCCTCCTCTAGATTTATTTCACTCACCTCTATTATTCTCTAATATAAAGATGGAGCGTGGTTCTGCATAAAAATAATAATAACTTGCTTTAAGATGTTTATAACTTATCTCAGAGGCGATTTCAAAGCTATAAAAATAAGAAAACTGCTTACACCCTTTTCTATATCTATTTGGATATGTATGTAAAATAAAAATTACAGACTTTTTAGTACTGCGTCATACTACGCGTCAGGGTCATGCACTTATGTAGGCCTACTAATGATAATGGTTTTAGAGATGAGTAAGGCTATATTTAGAGGAAGTGTACCCACTTTTTTGTAGAGGTAGAGTGGAAAACTATTTTTGGATAGAAAAACTCATTACACCCAACCGAGATTTAAACCTTGATCTCCCCGTCATCGGCAGTCTATTCTACTGTGAGAGTGATGCCTTAGACAATGTGGCCACTGAAGTGGGCTTATAGTTACTAAGCCTTCGATTGTTTAATAGTCTGCATAAATTTACCTTATTTATATTTCCCCTTCTGATAAGCTACTTATGCGGTGGTGCTATTATTATAATTGTTGATTTTGTTTCATTTGTGCTATTGTTCTGGTCATTGTGATATAATGTGTTGCAAAGGTCATTCATTATTTGAAAATCTATGCAAACATCTCTCTCTCAAATCTGCACTGGTGTGGACCCAATCATAGTCTTGTCTTGGCTGGTTTGTTGGTGATAGAGGGATTGAGGTTTCAATACTTGTTGGGTGTATTGAGGGTGTTTTACCGCAATGGTTTCCCACTCTCTCTACACACAAAGGCATGCACACGTCTTATAAATTTTATCTCCTTCATCTCTTAGTGATGTAAAAATACACAGATCTGACTTGAACAAATAGTGAGACGTGAAGCAAAAATAAATTACTTTCATTACTAAACTTTGTTTCTTATCATAATTGATCATTTCGAATAAGTTAAATAGCTAACAAATTTCGAATCAATTATACACAAAAGGTTAAGTAAACACTACCATTTTTGTTTAATCAAATATTTTACTTTATAGCCAAGTATTCAATGCTATAGTATTTTAACATATCTCATGATTTAAAAGTAAATCTGGCTCAAAAACCAGATAGTTGAAACCTTTCCCCGTTGATCAGAATATAAAATGCAAGAAACCGGTGTCATTTTCAAACCTCTAGTCTCTCTTAACCCCTGTCTTGACTCTTCCTTTATTTTGTCCAGATTTGCCCCTGAGAAGCGGGGACGTAGCGGTTATAACTGGCGGTGCTCGGGGTGTGGGCGCTTCTGTTGTTACCAAGCTATTGCAGTGTGACATGCATGTTGTCATCGGTATGTAGCTAGCTGTTCATTTGTTGATATTACTGTCTGTTTGTGACACTGATTATATGAGAGAGTTGTTAAGACAGCTTTCACTTGAAAAATTACTGTGCAGGCATCAGTGATTTGCTTAGCTCGTATGGCTTGGATTTCTATGTCAAAAGTTTATTAAGTTAAAATTCCTGTTAAGTATTAATAAGAGAAAAACTTAAGATTTGTAAATACTGTACTGTAGGTTAAAACTTAAATTTGACACAGTTTTATTAGGCCATCTGAATGGTTTTTTATGCACAGGATTAATATCAGAAACAAAGCATAGATTCTTTCAGCAACTAGCCCCACCTACCTACTGAATTACCAGTACATTTAAACTGAGGGGTGGGAACACACTTTGTCTCTCTTTCTGTTTGGCCACGAGTTTTTTATTTCAGTAAAAAATGTATATGGTGGGAACACACTTTCTCTCTCTTTCTGTTTGGCCACGAGTTTTTTATTTCAGTGAAAAATGTATATGAGTAGAGTATTCGAAAGACACTTTCAGGAGAAAAACCTTGGAATATATTCAGGCAAGTACAGTGATTACTTAATAAATAATGGGATGGCATTGTAACTAAATTTATCAAATACCATAAACAACTTGTTTATAGTGCCACTTAAAAATAGAGTAGCAGAACATTTAAATTAGTTAGGATGATTGCAATACATATACTTCCGTTCAGGTTGCCGCGATGTGAAGGCAGGTCAGAAACTTATGGAAGGCTTACGAGTGTCTGGTGTTACAAGCGGTAGTGCAGAGTGTTTCCCTTTGGACATGACCTCTCATGCCTCTGTCCGCATGTTTGCCGAGAGTGTGCTACAGAAATGTCCCAAGATTCATGTCCTCATCAACAACGGTAAGTCCCTTTTAGGTAGAAAAATATAACCCTACAAAAATTATATCTTTAATATGTGATCACTATTTAATTGGTGACAGTTTTCATATTTTTATTTGGCACATTATTTGACAATAATCGTTGACTATCTGAGGTTACGAGTGTTTGGGAGGGGAAGACCTTTATTTTCCAAAGGCGAAAGAGCTTTCTTAGTATTGACCAACTCTTAAAGTTATTGGTAGAGTGTTTTCACAGTAATTGGAAACATACATAAAATGTTGTACTCAACTATAAGAGAATTCCGATAAAAAGGCTTTTTTAGAAAATACAAACAAATTTTTTGGTCATCAATATTGATAACATTTTATTCCGTTATTAATATTATTTTATAGGTATTGCTAATATTTATCAAAAATAACAGCTGCAGATCGCACGACTTGACACATGAATATGTGAAAATAGGTTTAAGAACATTTATAGCTGTCAGATGGAAGAAAGTACAGTAAAGAGATATTGAAACACAAAAAATGGAACAAACACAATAGGAATTTTACAATGAAAAGAACATGGTTCACATTTTACATTGCTGTCACTGGACCAAAAGGTAATGGATTCTTCTTGAAGAAAATTTATTGCTAACACTGCATCTCTCGACCCAGGTTCCTTTATAGCGGAAGTCATCAGGGGGAGTGTGAAATGTGCAACCTAACTTCATAAAAGATGAAGCAAAAAAACACCACTAAATGGAAGAAAAGGAAACCAGTAAAGAAGGATAGGACACTTTAATAAAAACATGTGAAACGAATGAATAATATAAAGAACAAACACAGGAAATTGACATGGCATTTGAATAAAAGATCTTTTTAACTAAATTTATTTCACTAGTTGAAAAGTGGTTCTCCTTAAAGAGTCAAAGTAGTTTTGGTAATTTTTACAACCACTTCAGTGGCCAAATGGTCTAAGGCATTACTCTCGTGTTAGACTAGCCTGCTGAGGAAGGGAAGATTAAGGTTCAAGTCCCAGCTGAGTCTACTAAGGGTGGTTTTTCCTAAATGATTTCCCACTCTCCTTCCACGTGAATGCGGGTAGATTACTTCCAAAATGCTTCTTTCCTCATCCCTACCACATTAGAGTAATTATCATACATGTGTAAAACCCGAGCCAGTAGTAAGACGCGGCGGTATAAAAAAAGTAAAAAAAAGACTAGCTTTTACATCTTGTAAATATGGTCCTTCCAACCATAATCCCACTATATCTACCAAGTACATGCATCTTGCTAAAGAAAAATGTGTCTCATGGTTGTTTATTTTATCGAACGCTTGAGTTCTTCACAGCTGGCATCATGTTTGTGCCATTCTCTCTGACTGAGGATGGTTTTGAGTCTCACTTTGCGGTGAACTATCTGAGCCACTGTCTGTTGACCCACCTCCTGCTACCAAGATTAAAGGCTAGCTCCATGGGCCGCTACACTAACTGTCGTGTTGTCAATGTCTCCTCCTGCGCTCACATGGCTGGTACCATCTACTTTGACGACTTTAACATGAAGTAAGCTTTACCCTCATTTACTTAAATAATAACCTGCATTAGTAGTCACAAGGTCTATTGCGTCACTCTCATGTTGGACTGGATTGCCAATGATGGGGAAATCAAGGTTCAAATCTTGGTCGAGTGTACTAGGGGTGGTTTTCACCCTACCTCCACACAAATGTGAGTACATTTCTTCAAAAATAATTCCTTCTGCATCCCCAATCAATTAACAAAATTAATCTATGCATATAATCTGAACTGGTACTAAAATGTTGTGGTAAAAAAAAACTTAAAATAATATATGAGCCTATTTCCTCTTTATTATCTATCAACTTTGATTTTTTAATTCTATCCACACACATGCACATGGGTGCACACACATACACAATAATTTGAAGTGATAACTTTTTTAAATAATTATTTTAACCAAATATTCTTCAAAATATTGTTTTAAACCAAACTGCATTTAAACTCAGAGCAGTTAAAATCATATATAGTAGAAATATTAAAGTAAAAGCGAATAAAAATGCTTGCCCCTTTGTATCTCTGTAGAGAGTCGTATCTGCCGAGCGCGGCATATGCACAATCGAAGCTGGCTCAGATACTGTTCACGCGGGCACTTGAAAGAAGATTGAGACGGGAGACTGCCCCTGTACAGGCCCATGCAGTGCATCCAGGTGTTGTCAACACAGAGATCTTCAACGGGACTTTCTTTAAACGGGTATTCCCGTGGGTCATCCGTTTATTCTTTAAGGTTTGTATGGTTTATTTGATGTTTGATACTAGCAACAAAAATAACTTCAAAACTTAAAACTTTACTTCTAAAATCCTATTTTCACACTTATGGCATATTTATTTACTTATTTAGATTAAGATTTAATTTGGTTTAATGGTTTTGAAATGTTCTATCATAGTGCTACATGAAGTCTCTGCTGTGGACAAGATTGTTGATGCATTCTACTTCAATTATATCTGTTCAGACCCACTTCATTGGTAAAATGGTTTAATCCGTCACGCTCACAATTGACAGGACTGCCGACGACGTGAATATTGAGTTTCGAATCCTGGTTGGGTGTATTGAGGATGGATTTGTTTAATGAATTTCCACTTTCCCTCCATACAAGTGTGGGTACACTTCCTCTAAAATTTAACCTACAACATCCATAACACATTTCTGTAATTAATTCAAAGGCATATAACAGAATTGATATTGAGACTCGAAAAGATTTTTTTAGTAATTTAGTTCAGATTTCATTGGGTTTAAATATTCAATGTCTACATAATATGGGATTTTAAGTTCATGATAAGTGCAGCTTTAGTTTTAATTTTTTTTAATCACCGGGTCTCACTACCTCTTCAGGTTATACGTATATTATAACTCTAATGGGGTAAGGATGAGGAAGGAAGCATTTTAGAAGAAATATACCCACATTTGTATGGAAGGACAGTGGGGAAACAATTTAGGAAAAACTATCCTCAGCAGACCTAACCGGGATTCAAACCCTGATCTCATCATTAGCGGGGCAGTCCAACACGAGAGTGACACCTTAAACCATCCTGCCACTGAAGTTGGTTGCAACCTTAGTCAATTATAACTTTTCTAATGTTTTTTTTCTTTTTTTATTAAACACTCCTCAGAATATCTATTTACTGAGTGGCCTATCATGTTGTAGAGTCAGGACGAAGGTGCGCTGCCAGTGCTGTATGCTGCGGTGAGCACAGAGCTGGAGGGAAAGGGGGGAACATACATCAGTAATTGCCGTGTGACCCAGACCGGCGACCTGGCCGACTCTGAAGAGCTCCAGGAGAAGTTGTGGACGGCCATGCTAAGTATGTTGCGGCTGGAAAAATTTGGAGGCCTTCAGTCATAAAGGTCATCATCGACCTTTGATCATCCTAGAGAATTTTACCTGATGGGACAATATTGTTAAGGGCCTATATCCTCATCTTTGGTGTCGTTACTCACAAGCTGATACTCTTATGTTTGTATAGAATAGATTGGTGGTTGGTTGTCAAAATAAGTATTTTATTGTTTTGTTTATTTAAATACTTTAAAAAAAAGGAACTGATTATTACTGATCTGAAAACTTTTATACATGTTGCATGGTTAAACTTTATAGAACAAAAATGTCTGGATTAGGTGTGGTGTTAGTTAAGCTAAATATTTATAGTTAGAAGTGTTTGATGTCAAACACTGATGAAATATTGTTGGTTTTTGCATTGAAGCCGACCCATCAATATTAATAAACTTATTGAGCACAAGAGTATCTTTAAGTCTTAACAGTACTATCCAGATATTTCAAGACATTCCAAACTACCTTTAAATTATTGGACTGCAATAGTCGTTGTGTAAATGATTTACATAGATGCCATTGGACAGAGAAAACCCCTTTTATAAAGTTGCGTTGCGCATTTCACACTCCCTTCTGATGAGTTCTGATAGAATGAAACCCCTGTCTGGGGGGCTAGCGATCAATTTCCTTGAATAAACAGCCATTACCTCTTTATCCATTGGCAATAATGTAAAGTGTGAATTGTGTTGTTCTTTTATTTGTAAGAGCCATTTTATATTTGTTTCCTTTTATGTTTTTTGTCCACCTTTCATGTACTTATTTTTTCCAAAATTTATATTACAAAGTACCTCAAAAAGCGAAAAGAGGTTTTCCTTAACGAGATGTGTAAATGTTTTGTGATGTAGATTTAAGCAGTATCTATTATTTATATAAAATGGAAGTTTCATGCTCCTGATTGATATTTAAAGCTATACTTTTGATTACATTTAAAATTATATTTCTATATATATTCAAGCATACAAGTCAAATGTTAATAGTTAATGGTGTTAATGGTTTAAACCAGGAATGTGAAACCCTTTCAAAGTGTAAGCCAAGGTTAAAGGTGGAAACAACCCCAATAAATTCTTAGTTATATTTTAGAAGTGTGCAATGCTTTGAAAAGTTCAAAGGTCACATCTCTTTCAATTTGATATCGACATCCACAATACTTTCACATCTCCGAAACTTCTCTGAGAAAGAAGAAAACTTCAATATAGTACAAACATATTTGAAATATCTCACTAAACATGACATTTCAACATTATATTCATTTTTATAACAGCTACTAAACAGTATTTTGACATTGACTACTGATTAATTTACATTTTAATCATATACCAACATAAAATAATGTGTTATTTTTTTCTAAGCATTTCTAATCACCCGTATGCATTTGGTGGTTAATCTAGAAATTTTAAGTAGTGCTGTATGGCAGCAACAAAATCTTTATCTTTGGCTCTGACTTTGTATCGCATGTGTCATTCTTTGTTTTGAATTTACTTTGTATGTTTTAAGCTTTGTTTCTACTTCACTTCACATTTAAAAAGTAACCTTCGTACATCCCTGTTAGAGTTGAGTTGTTAATCCTCGATCTCTTGCACAACGGAACGATTTACGCCACTTCAACTTTCTCATCCTTATCAGATAAATAATGTTGTATTTTATTAAACTTCTCACTCACTATATTTATATAGATTAGGAAGCAAGTTGTTGCACTTGAACAAAGTATAGGGTGAACAAGGAATACAAATTAAAAAACTCCCTACCCGATGATTGCTTTATTATATTTTAATAGAGTTATTAATCTATTTGTCTAGCATAACTCTGTGGCACAATTTAATATTACGCTCAATTGCTATACTTATAGCATTTGTTATTGCTTGTGATTTTATAAACTGTCCAAATCCGATATTCCCTTCGCTTTCAATATGTATCCATACACAACCTTTTAAAAATCATTTGAAATACTCTCATTACACATCTAAGGCAATGGGCCCTTAAAAAACTATTATTTGCCATCTGCACAAGCTTTCTCAATACATACATTCCATACTAATTTTTTTTTACTCATATATTGGCAATAATGTAAAGTGTGAACTGTGTTGTTCTTTTATTGGTAAATTTTGTAAACTAATATTGGTGAAAAAAATATTTTTAATAAAGACTGGTTGCCGATGATAGGGAGATCGGGGCTCGATCACAGTCAAGTACACTGAGGGTGGATTTCCTAAATAGTTGTCCACTCTCCCTTTACACAAATGTGGGTACGCTTCCTTTAAATTCAACCTTCCTCATCCCTAAAACATAAGTGCACAATTAGTACGTAGGAGTACACTCTGAACGGGTAGTAATACAAAAAAAAATTACCGGTGCGGAGGGGTGTGTGAATTTTTTATTTAAACCGAGAAACTAACAGTATATCAATCTTTGCGGTAAACTTTTCTGTGTTTATTGTTTATTTTGGTCGTTGGATACTAAAGTAATTTCATGAAAATTCTTAGATATAGAATTTTCAGGTACTCACACACCTCTAGTTTTTATGCCGCCTGCTTACTAGTGGCCGGAAAATTATGCGACAAACCGAGCGTAGGCAGTCACTGCAAACCGAGTATGTACATTCAGTCTCACAAGGAACGCAGAGTAAGTAGCTGCTATGTGGTACCTCTTCAACAAGCAGGTTCCAACAAGTGACTGAACGGATTGTACTGGCCACTGTGTAATTAACTGCTTGTACATGCCCACCCATTTCATTCTGTGTAAACAACTGACCGCGCAGCTGGCTTGCCTTATGTGTGCACTACTCGTTTTCCCACTAGCCAACGCGGCCAAGTGTGCATTGTTTTATAAAACTCTATACACTCTGTTGGCTGTGGCGTTTCTGGCCTTTAATGCGCGGGCAGCCTTAATGAGCTGATGACAATGGCCTCTAAATTATAAGTAGCTTACCTTTTCAAGTTTCCATTAGTGATTCAAACAGATTATTTTATTTGGTCAACCAGTGTTTTAACACATTAGCTTACAACAGGGTCCATTATTAAATGTCAATTAACAATGTTTATCTTTGTAAGAGTGTCTAAATGTAACAATTATTTATTAAATCTCTGTAACCAAAATCTATGTTTAATATAACAATTATTTGTTGTATTGCATTAGACAGTCAATATTAACTAGAACAATTATTTATTATATGATCACATCAGCCAGTCAGTGTTAACTGTAACAATTATTTAATGTATCACATTAGCTAGCCAGTGTTTATTTGTAACAATTATTTATTGATTTGCATCAAACAGTCGGTGTTAACTGTAACAATTATTTATTGTATCACATCAGACAGTCGGTGTTAACTGTAACAATTATTTATTGATTTGCATCAAACAGTCGGTGTTAACTGTAACAATTATTTATTGTATCACATCAAACAGTCGGTGTTAACTGTAACAATTATTTATTGATTTGCATCAAACAGTCGGTGTTAACTGTAACAATTATTTATTATATCACATCAGACAGTTGGTGTTTATTTGTAACAATTATTTATTGTATTGCATCAGACATTCAGTGTTAACTATAACAATTATTTATTATATCACATCTGCCAGTCATTATTTAATTGTAACAATTATTTATTGTATTGCATCAGACATTCAGTGTTAACTATAACAATTATTTATTATATCACATCAGCCAGTCATTATTTAATTGTAACAATTATTTATTGTATTGCATCAGCCAGTCAGTGTTTAGTGCAACAAATGTTTATTAAAATGTAATCAGAAAAGTTGAAATGATAAAGTTAAAATTTGGTTTTGAATAAGTCATCACTATTTACTCTATAATCAATCAAACATTTAGTTTATTTGAAGTATGATGCTTTATAAACTTCAACACAGAAAAAATTGTTTCTTGGTATGTTGTAGCAACATGTCATTATAGATATTTTTTCACAACCACAGTCCACTTTTCATAGGGAGGTCTTATCTGACATCTTGAAATGTTACTAGATCTACTTTTCACATAATGTTCAATGCTAAGTCATGTGATCTGCAGCTGTAATTTTTTTAATATATTTATTAAAGGCTGCAGATTTAAAGCAAAGTAAAATCAATTTTCATTAAATATTCCTGAAGTCAATTCGAAATTTGAATATTTAATTTTTTAAATGTTGAATATTTAGAAGAAGAAAAATAATACAGAATTCAATTTACTAACAACAAAAGTAACTTATTTATCAGTAGTTGTGTTATTCATCTCTTCCTTTTAAATCAATATCAGTCTGAGTCTATGGGTATTTGCACGCTGAGGAACATGCACATCTCTCATCACTCCTATCTCTGCACATCACACACGCTGTAGAAACAAACCCATGTGAAGAAATGGGAGTGTGCACATCACTCTTATCGTCGCACGACGCACATCACTCATGGAACAGGCTGTACATACCGAGCAGATCGCTCATCGCACGTCGTATCCGGCTAAAGAAAACCTGTCTATGAAGCATTCGTACTGCATTATTTCTTAAACTGGGTAGTAATACTGATGCTTAAAAAATAAAGTAGGGGCTTCAGTCAAAAAAAAACCAGTTTAACAGCCAGAGGGCTCATTGTGCTGACCACATCTTAAGATGTTGGCACTATCTTTGCCACTCATTCAGTATAGTTTTCTGGTGGGGTGACACCATGCTGTTATAAAATAACTAATTGAATAGTAAAATGTCTTTAGTGTGACCACCAAATAAATATATTTTTATTTTCTAAAATACTGTTTCTTTGAAATTTGGACTGTACTTGGGAATTAACTATATTAGTGTTTTGTTTCATATTTTTAACTCTTGCTGGAGCAAATGACTTGAGCTCTAAAAAAAAAACTTGTACAATACCATCATTCTTAACCAATTTTCAAATCTCTTTTGTGTTATTTTGGTTTCCCCTTTTAGGAAATTGCGTTGCACGTTTCATACTTCTTTCTGATGAGTTCCGATAGAATGAAACCTAGGTCGAGGGATTGGGCGGTAACAATCAATTTTTTTTAAAGAGGCAGCCATTATCTTTTTGTCCGGTGACAGCAATGTAAAGGATGGGCCCATGAATCCCTCAAATCCTAAAGGATATTCGAGATTCAAGCTATTGAAAAATGTCAGATTCATTCTCTCTCTCTCTCTCTCTCTCTATGTACACACACACACACACCCAGAAAGGAAAAGGCAAAACAGGGCCTCACAGTACTTTGAGTTTGTCCAAAGAACATTGTTACCAACAGTCAAGATTTAACTTTGTTAGAATTATGATTCTGAATTAAATTATTTCATATTCCTTTCTTAATACATTTAAAGTTATTTTATTATTGGAATTATAAATTAGAACATTAAAGAATTTAACACACAGCAAATTATGTGGATCTCTACAAATGTTTAATTTGGTTTAATCCTCGATCGCCACTTGTTAAGGTAAACTTGAGATATTTTCTTTAAGGAGGAGATGCAGGCCAGTGTTTCTGCAGTTTTTGGTCAAAATAAATAAAATATTGCTTCAATAGAAACAAAAGAGTTTAATTTTCTTTACATGGTGATATCAACAGCTGTTGAATACATATCATGAGCATAGCAACATTAGATGAGAAACTTTTAAATGAAAATAAAAATTTGTTAAATTTGAACACCCTTGACATATTCAAAAACTGTTTATATCACTATATGAAGAAAATTAAATTCCAAGTTTCTAAGGGACCAATATATATATATATTGAACAAAAATGTTTTGGTATAAAAACTCAAAAAATACTGTCCTTTGCTCACACTAAATAAAATGTATAAGAAATAGTACTCAATACCCGGTTGGAAGTATTTAATCATGTTTCTCCAACACAAAAGTTTTATATTCAACTTTACCAGAACATCATAGATACAACTAATTCATATTTTAAAATGTGTAATTTGTATAACTGAAGACTTTTTAATGAATTTATATATATTTTTTGTAATGTATCATGTAATTATAGTAATATATATATATATACTAAAAAGGGCTTTTATAAATGTTTATGGATAAATTAAAATTATTTATAACTCTTATAGATATTTTAATGCATTTGTTATTTATTTGGTTTTTGTAGGGAAACATAATATATTCAGATATAAATAAAGAGAATTTTGACTTTTAATGATGTTATAAACTTATTTATTGACCCCAGTGTAAAGCTATTATCCTGAATATTAACCCCTTAAAGTTCTGTGAATCAGTTGCTTCAATATGCTCCATACATTTTTATTTGGTGATAACAATATTCACTTACCTGCTTTGGTGAACCCACAGTCTTAAGGCACTAGTCTCACAGTAGATTAGAGTGCTGATGTCGGGGAAGATTGTGGTTCAAATTTTGGTCAGGTGTACCAGGGTGGTTATTCCAAAATGGTTTTCCACTCTCCCTCCACACACTTACTCTAAACATAACCTTAATCCCTAAAACTACTAGTGTAAACCCGAACAGGTAGTAAGATTCGGTTCTTCAAAAAATAATATATATCCACATGATGAATTCCTCTCTGCCACATTAAAATTATCTTAGTTGTCTAATGTAATATAAATTAGAGCTGATATTTAAATAGATACTTGGCTCGACAGATTTATAAGCTTGTTTATAAAAAAATATTTCTTTGTGTCTGGTGATGAATTTCTCATGGTTTACTGTTGTATACACTAACCTTGTTTGGATGTGGTTTGTTGGTGAGGGGTATTGCAAAAGTTTAATTTTAAATATATTAGTGCTTTAACGAATTTCTCTGGTAGGAGGCTAGTACCAAGTAAACATCTGAACTACAAATAGGCAGGTAATGATGGAGCTATGGGTTTTGTTTGTGTGTTGAGAGAGAGAAAAAATATCTATCTGCAAACCCAAACTAAACTTCTCTTAAAGAATATTAAATTAAATCACAACTAATTTTTTGGTTACTATCAAAGGTGTATTTAAAAATGTATTATAACTATTTTTTTTTTATTATATAAAAACAAAATATTTTAAAACACATTAATTTTTATTGTAAAAATATTAATGCTATTTTAATTTTTAAGTATTTGATTTTGTTTTAAATTCACTCTTAAATTCATCTTTTAAATGTTACAATAATTTTAATACTCATGTTTTTTTTTATTTACATACCTAATTAAGTTTAAAGTTATATATTGCTTCAACCTAGAAACTTTGGAGTTTTCTGAGAATTACACTCAAGATTGACTCATAATAAACACCGATTAAGCTTTCCAACTAAGTCTTTTCATCTATAAATAATATTTTACATTAATTTTGTTATACTATGACATACTATCATACTAAATTGACTGTAGTAATTTCACTTTAGTTTGTCAAATATTAGAAAAAAGTGGGAATACAACATGCTGATACATCACTTATACATAGATTTTAACAAGGCCTATGATTTGGGATATTTTAGTTAGGTTTGGGATACTCATAAAACTTGTCAAGCTAATTGAGTGACAGATATGTTTGTCAGGGTACAGTTTGGATGTCACTTATCAGATACTTTCGAAATTCATAGCGGATTGAAATAAGCAGATTAACTTCCCCCATTATCTTTTAATCTAGCCTTGGAGAGTATGTGATTAAGGTAATGCTTGGCATTTAACAGTACAACGCAACTATTGGACTATACGGATGAGTTAGCTTTGTTGGGCAATAGTGAGATAACTTTTGCAAGAAATGCAGACATTTTATTAGAGGCTAGTAAGCAAATAGGTTTAGAATTGAATGCTGAAAAGACATATATATATATATATATATATATATGATAACACCGATTGAAGAGGATAATATAGGGACTACTGCAAAAGAAATCATTTAACATAGTTTATTATTATTAGCACCGTGTCTTACTACCCGTTCGGGTTATACGCACTTACGCTAATGTATAATGGTAGGGTGATTGTGAGATGAAATGGAGGACCTACAGTTTAACGTGGAATCCGAACCACGGTGGAGGCCTGGCATTCCCCACATTCACAAGATGTCTTGCCAGAGGGGAAGGAAGGGTTTGGTAATCTGATAAATCCGTGCCGGGACCGAGGATTGAACCCCGGCCACCAGCACGGAAGTCTGACACCCTACCCCTAGACCGCCAGGTCACCTTTAACATAGTTAATTAGTTAACATATTACGAGGCAATTTTAATTATCAATAACAATATTAAATTGGATATTAGGAAAAGAAAAGGTTACTGTGGTTAGGTCATGTGATGAGAATGGAGGAGGACAGAATGCCTAAAAAGTCTTAACGAGCAGAGATAAGGGTGGAAACCTATTGGAAGACCACAGACAACATGGATGGATCAAGGACATGGAGGGTAAGGAATAGACTGGAGATTCTGGCTGAGGGAGAAGTTTGGAGAGATCTACAGGAATGGAAGAGAACGTGCCAAATACCCGCAGATGGAAACGCCGAATGATGATGAGGTTATAATACAGTCGGGGAAATGCATGTTATTATTCATTCAGTAAGTTGTTAACATCTTACCTGCTGTCAACGAAAATAAAACTAAGAATATACTAAACAATGGTTGTTCTTTATGGGTGTGAAACATTGTTTCATACCAAACATGACCTAAATAAATTTAGTGTATTTGAAAATAAGGTGCTTGATTAAGATATTTGGTTCAAAAATGATTTCATACTGTATAACTTGCGTTATTGATTATACAGACTAAGAATATAAATACAAACTGAAATATTTTTATTTCTGTATTGTGGCATCATGAGTTTTTACTTAACACAAGAATGATATAATTTTGTTAATGTATTTATTGTACACATTAGTGGTGTTAATGAAACACAATGTTACTCCATAATATGGATAATATTATAAAGTATTGTTCCATTTTAGTTTAGCAAATTTACTATCAAACAATTTTAAGTGTGTTATATTATAAAGTTCACGAAACATTGGGTTTTTTTTCCTCTAGTAAACAAATAAGATGTTTTTTCTCTAAGTGAATTGTGACAACACAAACTATTCATCCAACATTATTTACTGCCTTATATATCTGGTTGAGTGTTAAGCAGGACTTCACTCATTTCTTGGAGTGACTGTGCAATATGTTGATACATTTTAGTGGCACTCATTTCCGGATCGGATCTCAAGGCCGTGACACTGATCCCAACACAGCCTGGGTGAGGAGTGTAGCAACAACCATAACCATTGTGAAACCTTGGGCCGTATATGGCGATACCGTTGCAGTAAAATCTGGCCTGCCTGGTTGATATTCGCATGTAAGAGCTGCGAATATAGCCCACATGATTATATAAGTCCGGCACCTTCATGCCGTTTTCAATGGCTATTGTTTTAAGTCCAAGAAGGTGATTGTCTATTCCATGACCATTCATAGCGTCATTCACTTGAGTTTTGTGATATTCGATTGCCGCTCTCATCGACTGGAGTTTCTCCGTGGCAGTCATACACGAATTTGTCATTGTCTTACAGAACTCGACCGATTCCTTGGAACATGATCGAACAACTTCGCTTCGGCCGAGATAGAACTTTCTTAGTGTGACTACTTCATACTGAGACCCCGGCTCTTTATGCAGTTTGTAAAATGCTAGTTGTAGTGCCATTTGAATGAAACTATCAGGACTTAAGTTATGACTTTTAATGAAATTCTTACCGAAACCGGTAAAAATGCCACTGCTAAGCTCAAGGTCGTCAACTAGCATATCTAGATATTCTTTCGCACATCCTATCTCTTCCTCTAGTTCTTCTGTCAATTTAAATTTTATTTTCACAGGCATCGGGAAAGATTGTGGCTTCGGTAACCTTAAGAAGCCGCTAAGCCTGTTTTCAACATTGAAATTAATAAAGTCTATCAACTTAGTGATGACAGTGCAATCCACAGCACTGTGTTCGAAATTCAACCCGACTTCTCCCCCGCAACTGACAATGAACTGTAGAGTTTTATCATACCAGCGATTACCCCCACTCCCGGCACTCCCCCCACCATGCATCACTTGAAGTGCAGACCTCACTGGTGGATCCACAATAGTATCAGGAGCTTTGTTGTCTAGGCATACCATGAACAACGACTTCTCTATAACCTCTAATGAGCACCTGTTGCATTCGTCTTCGCGCAGTTTCAAATACAACTCTGCCCATTTCCTTCTCTCTAAAGTTGTCAGCAAACCTACAGGAGTTTCTGGATAAAGTGAGTTTTGAACGAGCATTTGTAGCTGCCCTTTAATTTGATACTCTGTCAAGGGTTGGCATTTTGATGTCAAAACTGTAACCATAAAAAACTGGTTGTTGTGCGCCACAACGATATGTCTTGGCCGTTTACCGTTCAAATAAGAAATATGATC
This sequence comes from Timema shepardi, assembly GCA_902151425.1. Taxonomy (NCBI): domain Eukaryota; kingdom Metazoa; phylum Arthropoda; class Insecta; order Phasmatodea; family Timematidae; genus Timema; species Timema shepardi. The sequence goes on along the minus strand of CABFVX010000198.1, from coordinate 97,658 downwards.
CTGTTCGATTCCAGGAATGCGACACGTGCCAAAAATTTTGGGGTAGTTTGACATATCTAAATCATTACCTCCTAATGTCTCTAACGGCAGCTCGTTTCTGGTGATTAATAATCTGTATTTAGTGACAGCTACGATTAATTTTGCCACATATGTGAGATACATTTCCCTGGATCTGAAGAGTTGGCGTGGCATTTGTATCGCCGGGTTCGAGTAAACAACCAATGGTAGAGGACTAGAAAGGTAAGCTATGTTCACCCACCACTCGTTAAGCCAATTATCTGACTCTGACGCTTTTTTCTCCAGCAAGTCTTGTAGTTTTTCTCCTTCGCTGTTATAAGCTGTAATTTCTTTTGACATATTTTTAGAATGACACGTTTCACATTTGTTAAGTAAAGGTTCAGCTGATCGAAAGAGTTTGCTAACTGTTTCCTGAAGTGGGGGAACTGGCAGCAGAGGAAGATTTACATTTTTGAAATCGATCTCCTCTTCTACTGGCATCGTGTCTTTTTCTTCACATAACTCATCTGTTCTCTGCAATTCTGGCTCAACATGAGATCTAACTTGTTCAGTATCTGTTGTCAGTTCATTTTTGTACGATTTTGATTGGTTGACTTGACAAGTGACCAGTTCTCTCCGCACCTTAACCTTCCACAAACACTTGTGAAGTGGTTTGTGGCACACTATTGTTTTACAGATGCACATGTTAACACCATACAAAGCATTCAACATTTTAATAAACTTGTGTTTTTTTAATATAAAAGGATCACTGAACTATAACTGTAAATTTTGAATGAAAACATAAAAGCTAAAGGTAAATTATAAAAATATTTACATTTTTGTTGTTGTTGAAAATAATTAAAAATATCTGCTTTCTTTTGTTAATTTTGTGACAACCATAGAGAAATGTACTTTTTATGAGCTCTTTAATCTACCATTGAAACAACATGAAATAAATCTCATCATGTTTGACTTTGGATCATTGATTGATTATGATGAGTGTGTTTGTTTGTTTGTTTGTAAGGTTTTTATTAATTTTGTATATCTGTGTGTGTGTGTGTTTGATGTGACATTAAAGCTTAAAATAAAGCTCTGAAAAGAACCTTAGAATAGTGTTTCTTAGGTGTGAAAAAAAGGTTGCGTTCATTAATGATGAATAAATTAACTTCCACCATCTTGAAGGTGGAAAATATTAATTACTTTGTGCTGTAGGAGAGTGAACTAGTTAATTTAAAACAAAGCAAAAGAACTGTCCTCGGGGAATGTTTATTGAGTCTCATATAATAATCAGCTACTACTGATAGTGTCATGATCTTAAGGTGCGGCACGAGTTGTTCATAATTAATTACAAATCTATATAATATTTATATAGATGAAAAACTACTGTTAAACAAATGGGGAAAGATTTGTTTTTTTTTTGAGTAATGTAAAATAAGACCCTATCTTACCTTTTTTTTCTGCCCTTACAAACACAAAAAATAAAAACATTTAATTGTTTGGTCTCTTAGTCCTTGATAACCAATCAAATTATGCTTCTATTACGCTTAGTGCTAGTGTGCTGGCTACTAGCCCCTTGTATAAGCTAATCTAAATAAATGGATCAGAGGATAAAAAAAACCAATGTAAAGAGAATATAAGGTAGCGCCAAGTGGAGAAAGACATTTGATTGACTGGGCATGTATTGTCTGTCACTCATTATAGAAACCAAAGTGTTATGCGCACAAAGCTATATGGAAGAAAAACTTAGTTGTTAAAAATTATGTCACATTTTGGAACTTTAAGTAATAAATAATCCTTTAAAATACACACCAATGTCCAATTAATATCATTGCGCTCTTTATATATATATGTATATATGTGTGTGTGTGTGTGTGGCTGTCTTCTTATTAAAATATGACTGATGTGTACTGGGTGATGTAAGCAATGACATTATTGAATTTCTCCAAGTGGTGCTACCTTTCTATTCTCTTTCCATTGTAAGAAACCAAATTGTTAAAATAATCGTCCACTTTACTCCATAAGTTAAAGTCACGATTGGCAAACGATAAACTGATCATACCGATAAAAAATAGCAACGGAAAGTTGACAACCTAAACTTGAAATTTGTACTACTATTAATAATAAAAACACAACATTTACAACAACATTTAATTGTATTTTATTGTCAAAATAGGAATATAAACTTAAAAATAAAGTGATCATTATTGTATGAAACTTTAGGTTTACAAGTGTAACAAAATAACTGTCTTATTTTTTTAATAAAATACAATATAGCTCGGCTAATTTTTTATAATAGGCAAGGAAAGGATATGTAATGCTAATATAAAGCGAATAATAAGTCCGTTTACACCATATGCCAAACTTATACCTTCTTAATTTAGAGTTAGCTCTGAGGATAAAAATATCATGTAAAACTATATTCCTGTCACTTTATAATAATTTAATTCTGAGTAAACTTGTTTTAAAGTTGTTGTTTTTTTTGCTAACACTATTATAAATGCCAAAATTTGGCTTAATATCTTCGTTCTTTTTATTCTTATACTTAAAAGAAATTAAAATGACAAAATGCTAATTATTGTTGATTGCTAGTTTTAAAAATATATAAAATATTTGAGTTTAATCTACCACCTTTTAGTAGGTCTACATTACAAAACAAAAAACTACAGATACAAGCAGTAAATAATAAAAGAAGCAATGAATGAAATTTATATGTCAACCTTACATATTATCTTCTTTCTTGGGGCAAACCAGGTCGACATAAGTATGATCAGATGTGTTCTTTAATATTTTCGTGCTGTCCTGTTGGATGGACAAGTTTGGTACAGTGTACAGCTTGTCGCCTTGGCGGAGGGACACTTTAAATAGTCCCTTCACTGCGTGTTTCTTCCTTGACACGGTGACGCGCTCCTTACGTTGGAACTCCTTGTTGATCCTGCCACGCACCCAAGAGCCGACAAACCCAATGAAGTACACCTGGAAGACTGAAATCACCAGAAATGGTTTACTTTCATTTCGATATTCAAACATTTAGAATCTATTTTTTATGCTCTGCATTCAAACTCTCCATCCTGGTTGAAATCATTATTTACACTAGCAGGGTAGAGATGTATAGGAGAGCATATTGGGGGAAATGTAGCCACATTTGCGTGGAGGGAGGATATTGGTTTTTTTTTTATCACTACGTCTTACTAATCTTTGGGTTATATACTAATTACGCTAATGGTTTTAGGTGTTGGGAAGGGTCAATTTAGAGAAAGTGTAGCCACATTTGCGTGGATGGAGAGTAGACAACCATTCTGGAAAAACCACCCTCACTTGACCCGACCAAGACTCCAACCTCAATCTCCCCGTCATTGGCAGTCTAGTTTACTCAGAGAGTAGCACGTTAGGCTGAATATGACTTATTTTAACTATATCACCCGCCTTGGTGGCGTAGTTGGCTAACGCGCTTGACTGCTGAGGACGGGGAGATCGAGGTTAGAATCTCGGTCGGGTGAACTGGGGGTGGTTTTTCCTAAATGGTTTTCCACTCTCCCTCCACGAAAATGCGGGTTCACTTCCTCTAATTCAACCTTCCCAATTCCTAATCTATTAGAGTAATTAGTACTTAAAGCTTATAACCCGAACGGGTAGTAAGACGCGGTGCTAAATATTATTTAACTAGATTAATGTTGATTTTTTTTTAACTAAATAGGTATTTAAAATAATGATTTCTTTGAACTGTTACTAGTATGTTTTAAATTAATTATTGATGCCAGTATAGTTCGCTGACAATATTATACTCACCGGGTATCAACAGCACCAATAAAAGTCGGCCGAAGTTGAGACACATGTTAGGAGAGTCATTTAAGCTGTTCCTCAATGTAAGGCTCACCAAATCATCTACCAGCAAAACTGGAGCCGAGAAGAGCCAAGGGAATGTAAAGTTGTAATCATCCTGGGGAAATAAATTGCGATCATCCTTTACAAACGACTACATATTTTATGTTATAGTTTTCTACCTTTCAGGTCATCCATAAATCACGTAACACGTATTTCTTACATTGTTAACCTTCCCCTCCCCCCCCCCTTATTCCCTCCATGTAACACCATGTCTACATTTATCCTAACCCCTAACCCCTCCAACATAAGCGTGCGAATGCTGTGGCTGATGGGGGTGCCAGTTGGAAGACGAAGGGGGCGGGATACACCCCCCCTCTCACCCCATGAGAATCTGTTTGATTTTTATTCTAACTATACAATAAATTAAAAACAAGAAAGAATCAATATTTTATTTCACGAGATTATTCTTTATAAAACAAACATTATTCATTACAATGACATGTTACCATTTTTTTTAGCTCATAAATAATCTAATCCGTCAACTATCGACTTGGTTTGAAAAAAATATATTAAGCACTTAGTTCTTTTGTCACTCTTAACTGTTACCCTATTTTGTGTGTGTGTGTGTGTGGCTATTAGGGGTGCCACGGCACCCACACTTATGCCCTCCGACCCTTGTTGCTTGTGTCAGTAAAAGAGTGGCTCAGATGTAATACAGGCCAGGATCGTCGACCTCCGTAGTCTTGGGGTAAAGTGCTCGCCACAGGACCCGATGTCAACTGGGTTCAAACCCAACCGAGGACAACGGATTTTACTTGAGCGATAAAAATCTTTAGAACATCCTCATTGGGAGGGCAAACAGAGCCATCGATCCGTAAAAGAACCCTGGAAGATAAGTAAAAATACCCTTCCCGGCGAAATTGGTAAGCTCTTTCGCTGTAGCTCATAGAAATTCTCGTGTGTTTATAGAATCATTCGGTTCATAAAGTACATATTAAATACTTCAAATAAATAAAAATTTAAAAAAACTCAGGATCGAAGTTATCAATAAGTATGACAAGCGGTGAAAACATGAGCAATATTTTTTTTTTCGACATTTGAATGTAACTTTAAGATGTGTGTTACGTAACACGATGTATCCAACCACCACCCATTTAACATCATGTAACATCTTGTAACACCATATAGATATTAGAGGTTTTTCCCCTCTCAACAGCGTTACTTGGTTTATATGGATGACCCCTTTCTAAGAAAATGTTTATATTTGTAATTTAATAGATCGGTTTTTTAGTTCAGACCCAGTATATTTTTTTTGTAATTATAATGCGCGTTTGGTGTAAAGGTGATCCTAGGTGAAAAAAAGGGGAAGAAGGGGTAGAATGCGAGTTAAGGTTGGTATTTTTTTAAACTTTTTGTAACATAACATTTTTTATTTCAAAGTAAACCAAATATTGCTTCAGTAGATAAATTTAGTTTAATTTTTGTCACACACTGATATCAAACATTGTTAAATATCTGTCAGGAGTATTGTGACAATTGAACAGAAACTTATTAAATAAATAGAAAAATAATAATAATAATTGGAATGTCACTCTGTTCATGACAGATATTAAAGAATTGCTGAGTTTATTACTATGAATAAAATAAAATAAATAATATCCACTGAAGCAAGATTGTATTTATTTTGTTATAAAAACGGTAAAAATACAAACCTCTACTAGCGTCCCTTGTTCAAACCAACCTTAAACACTTCTATACACCCATTCGCGGAAAGTTGAGTACAGGGGCCCAGAAACAGTTAGGGTGTATCTGCCCACTTCGTTTACCGAAAGTAACGGACTATCTTTGATGGATTACATTATGGCCCTGTCCTATAAGCTGTGCCATAGTGAAAACGTGCTAAGGTAAGCTTTATACTTTTCAAAATAAGAAAAGGGCACAGTGTATACAAAAAAAACTTTGATATATGGCTATACAATGTATTTTGTACACACTAAAATTAGAAGATTACCTCTGGCTTAAAGAAAAAAGTGTTTGATACAAGTTATAATTTATTTGTGTAAGTTTTGTGTAAAAATATATTGTGATTTCAATAATGAAAACAAGCCTATAATTTTATCAGTAATCTAACTTTTTAAAATGGGTCAAATCTTTAATTTGAATCTTTATTTTTCCTAAGAGTCTAAATCTTTAAAAACATGTTAGAGCTTTTGTATAATTTTTTTTCTTCAATTCCGACATTATCCACATTAATTCTTAAATTTCTTAGAAAATATAAATCTTCACTAGATAAAAATTATTTTTGATATCATTGGAGTTTATGTTCAGCTTGGGGAGAAAAAGAAATGTTTAATTTTGTTCTATGATTAGGTTTGGCCTAACCACTAACAAGCAATACAACAACTTGAAAAATCAGATCAGAAATTTTAAAAAAAAACAAATTTGTTTTTGTAACATAAAAAATTAGAGAAAAAAAATGTGTTTTTGAATATCAAAGATTCGAGGATCACAAACAGAAAGAAATTAGAAAATCTTTTCATTTTAGTTCTTATAGCCCACTTCTTAATAGATTTAAAAAAAAAATCTAATAGAAAATTTAAAATTCCTGCTTTGGGTTGTATATGTTTGTGCAATAATGCCCACTAATTTTAAAAGATAAGTCCTATACAATTTATCGGTCAACAATAGTTTTATTTTATTATATAATAATATTTATCAAAAATGAAAACTGTGGATTACATGATTTGACCTATGAATAGTTGAAAGTATATCTAGAAACTTCTGTTTTCGCCAAATTGTTTTTTAAGTGTATTATTCTTTAATATTTGGAGAGCATTTATTAGAAGTTTTTAAACTTTTGTATGTTCTGTGACACCTCTCTTAGAAGTATGCGAGCTAAACCAAAAGTTAAATTCAATCCTTATGTTGCTTGTTGAGGTTTGAGCATGGTTGAATTTTAAATGATACAACTTTTTGAATGCCGTTGAGATATATTTCAAGACTAAGAGGATATAAGTCGCTTTCATTCTTACCTTACATGCACCATAGACAAGGATTGCACTTGCAAAACAGACCACGATATTCAACAATACCGAATAATAAAACGCTGGAAAAAAAGAAAGAACAAAATAGGATGTAATGTCTTGTAATCTTTCAACATGAAAAATCAAATGACGTCATTGTCTACTACGTCACAATACAATGAACACATTCGAATCAGAAAGCTAAGAGCTAAAGTCCCATCAAACAATAGCAATTCTCAATTCATAAATAGAATATATTTTAGAACATTTTTTATTTAAGAAAATTGTATATATTTATTTTTAAAAATGAAAACAAATATTTAAATTTAAAAAAATAGAACGTTCTCATTTAAAAAATAAAATATTTTCTTTTCAAACATGGAATATGTTTAATTTTAAATATAGAACATTTTTAATTTTAAAATTAGAACAATTTTCATTTCAAAACTAACCCATTTAAAATAACGTTCTGTATCCAGATGAAATGTCCTCTTCATATTCGTTAAAGGGGAAAACAAACATTTATATCGTTAGTGTTTTTTTAATGCATGTCCAACCTGAGAAGATATGCACATTGCACAATACTTACATTCTTATCCAATCTCCCACCACACAAATGTGTGTACATTTCCTCAACATTGTACCCTATTCGTCCCTAAGGAACTAGTGTAAATACGCCGACAATCCGAGTTGGGAATAAGACGCGATGCACAAACAATTTTAATACAAAAAAAAATTTTCTTTGAGGTCAATTGGAGCGCAACCCTGATGAGTAGGCAACCAATCTGGCATAGGAGAAGTGCGGATTGCGTGTTGCCTATCTATGTGGGGGAGACAATAGAAACGCGATAGTACTGGCCTTGGATATGATCAAGATTTAAGATTCATGCTTCAGACGATAACTTTACACCCTTAAGAGGGCCTGGTTCAAATCTCACTTGAATCTAAATGTAGTATTCAGGGACTGATGAGCAAACCCAATACAAGTATGACTCGTTTAGGTGGCCGCATGGTCTAAGGCACTACTCTCACAATATAATAGACTGTCGAAGACCGGAAGATTGGGGTTCGATCCCAATCTGGTGTATTGAGAATGGTTTTTCTTAAAATTGCTTTCCTCTTTCCCTCCAAGAAAATTTGGGAACACTTCCTTTGAATCTAACCTTATTAATCCCTAAAACCATTAGTGTAATTGGTAGATAGGCGTATAACCCAAAAGTGTAGTAAGAGATGGTGCTAAAAAAAATTAAAATGTTCTAAGGAAGGGTACAAGAACCTTGCCAAACCCATCTCCATCGTACTGAGGGAACACCAAACGTAAGTTACGTGCACTGATGTCACCAAACGGAAGTTAAGCTCACTGGGAGTCACCAAATGAAAGCCATGAATACTGGGGGGCTATCAGAGCCCCAGAAGGGGGGAAGAGGTGAAAAGGCTATAGTTAAAATATTATTTTTAGGTGATCCCATTTTAGAACTATATATACAAGAAAAAAATAGTTTATTAAATTAAATTTTGAAAATATATATATATTAAATTATTTATTAATAATTGTTTGATCATATTCAATATCCTTAACTTAATAATTGTTGTTAAATAATTGTTTAGATTGGTTGGTATGGTCTTACTTTTTCTTTGTGACTTGTGTCTACGGAAGAAACAAAAATATCACAGTACGGATATTTCATACCTAACCTTTTGCATCTCAAATGTTTGTGTTAAATGGGATCAACTTTATTTAATTCAGTATTATTAATTTAAAAAAATAATCCCAGAATCCTACGGACCACTCGACATGCCACCACAGATCACACTTTGATAAACACTCTTCTGCATAGAAGAAAATGGTGAACTCTTGAAAGATTAACCTGTAATTGCCAAGAAGAATTGTAAACTCTGCAATATGAATACACAAACTCTACACTAAGGTTATTGTATGTATAAGTGGTTGATTTATTTAATGAAGAAACTTGGGCGATTTTTTTTTTTAATTTGTTTATGGTACATTAGTAACTATTTGTGAAATTACTGTCGTCCATTTTTTAAATCACATATAGTCTACAAACTTTGAATAGAATATAATGTAATGATTTCAATAACACACATTTTATCAAAGGTGGTATCAAATCTTTTTTTATCGTATATTTTATAAAATAAATATTTTTCTTCTATGAAATAAATATGATTCTGTAAAAAAACAAAACGCCTTAAATCTGAATGAACTCACGAGATTTCAGGATTGTCTTGATTCTCTCTGTGGCGGGATACGCCGGTTTCAACAATGATTCTTCTTGCTGGGCGTCTCTGATATTCACGATGATTGACGTGGTGTTGTAGGCCTACAACAAGAAGTGGAAGATTCAGTAGCGGATTTAGGTTTGAGGACGCCCTAGGCCCGAGACGATATGGCGCCCTTTTTTTTGTAACAATATATATATATATATATATTCATTATTTTATACACACACACACACACACATATATATATACATATATGTGTGTGTGTATAAAATAATGAAAATAATAACAATAATAATAAGAAATCTAATTCAGGTATAAATTAAACATTTATTTTTTTAACATAACAATTAAATATAGAATTAATAATAAATTGCTTGTAATTAAAATATAAATTATTTTTATCTGATTAATCATATAATAAATTTTTTTCTTGCTTTCGTCCGTGCGAAAATATCAATGACCTCCTCATACTTAATTTCTTGAACCAATTGTGCTTCAATGGTTAGTAATGCAAGTGCATTTAGTCTGTCTTGTTTCATACTTGCACGCAAATAACTTTTCACTCTTTTCAGAGTGGAAAATGATCTTTCTCCAGAACCCAATCGATTTTTAATTTTAGTCATCTTAAAAATTTTGGCGCCCCTTAGGCCCGGGCCTAAACCTAAATCCGCTACTGGGGGAAGATTCGAAATTACTTGGAGAATTTTCTGTGTCCATTTATAAACACAGCGGGGTAGCGCATATTTACAACAGCAGCGTGAAACAATAGATTTTCTCAAAACCATCTAACGATTTTGATTAAAATTCGTATCTAGGCTTTGATTAAGATTATAAATAGACTAGATATTTTCATTTTCCCATGAAAATGACTTTTAGGGTACATTGCAGAGGCGAAAATTTCCGTATCTCCGCAACTATTTGAGATATTAAATAACATATCATTGAATGTTTGTAGTATTATTAAAGATAAAAAACTTCTATATGAAATATATAATTTTATAAAACCAACAGTTTCTGAGATGTTGGCAAATATATTAATACAAATGTGTGAGCTTTAGTTGTAAAGAGATACAAGTTACTTAAGTTTTAACGCAATAATTCTCTAATGCCATAGAGTAATAAATGAGTAAGTTTCTCAAAAAGAGTACGTTATCTTTCTTTCAACCTCTTAGGAGAAATGTTTGTACAACAATAATCTATATCTATCATTTTAGATTCAATAGTCAATATTTACCTATTTTATTGGTAAAAATTTATAAATGAGGAATCTAGTATCAATGCAATATGTGCAACCCCTAATAAAATGTCGAAAATTTTAAACCCAAAGTCGACATTTTAATACGAAGTGTTAACCCACGGAGACCCAATATCAATATTTTAACTTTCTCGCTATCTTACATTTTTGTGATCGTCAAAAAAAGCGAACTCAAGATTTTGATGGATGTTGACTTCTCATGACCCCCCGCCCCCCCCTCAAACCCTAAAAAGTTGTTTTCGCAATGCCGTCTTTCTGTCCAGCTGTCTGTTAGTCTGCACCTCGAGCTAGAGGCTAAACTATTTTACCGTAAAACTTGGTATATAGGGTTTTCATAGGTTTACCCGAGGAATTTTTGGAATTGGATATCCAACCTTAAAATTAAGGGTAGTTTCATTAAGGGCAGAAAGGAATAACAATCTATTTTATCAAAATCAGCTTTAAAGATTTTTATTAAATTTCATTTCCAAGCTTTGATGAATATTATAAACCAAATGGCTACTCTCAACTGTTCGTCAAAATGACTTTAAGGTTTCCGGTCTGATGCGTAAATTCTAATTTTTAATTTTATCTCTGGAAGTCTTTGAGATATGAAATTACGTATCATTGCATACATGTGGATCTATTTATAATAAACATATTTTACTTGAAATATATTTTTATAAAACCAAAAATGTTCAAACTATAGCCAAATAGACATTTCTTTTAACTTTGCCAACAATTGAAGGTAAAGTATTATGACCGTCAAAAAAAAAAATCTAGCCTGAGATGTTGATGGATGTCGACGTTTCATGACCCCCCGAAACCTAAAAAGTGTTTTTTTTGCAACGATGTCTGTCTAACCCTAAAATCAATAGCAGTTTACTAAAGGGTGAAAAAAGAAAAAATTCCATTTTCAAAAAAATCGGCTATAACGATTCTATCTATCTCATTTTAGACTCAATAGTCAATAATTACCTATTTAATTGGTCAAAATTTATAAAAGATAAATTTAATAGCAAATCAATAACATAAGATAGCCCCTAGTTAAATGACGAAAATTCTAACCGGAAGTCAAAATTTGAATACGAAGTGTTGACCCTTGGGGACCCAAAATCGATATCTTGTATTGATCCAAATATACAAATGAAGACGTTAATTCTTTAAAAATAAAATTATTAAATTTAAAACCATTAATAAAAAAAGTTCTACGTATGTCTAGTGCAATTTGTTCTCGGGTTTGCTAGTGTATATTATATTAAAAATTTTGAGTAAATATCTCAATTTCTAAAAAATAGAGCGGGAAAGTTTTTGCGTAGCTCAGTACTATTTATTTGAATTCTTGTTGCTGTAGTCATCATCGGTAGGATCCTATCTTGTCGGCCAGTTTTTCAATTTATATGATAAAATCCTCCGTATTGAAGTTTACCCCCGGCTATTCCTTGTCCGACGGCATCCTCAAAAGATTCAACAACCACATTTCAGATAACACAAGCAACCTCATTCACTTTCAAGTAGAAACTGGGGGTTTTAAGTAGGGAGCTACTAGCCAACTTGATTAACTAAGCTTTCTATACATTCTAGCCCGCTTCGGTGGCCACATGGTCTAACGCGCGACTCTCGCAGTTGACTAGACTACCGATGATGGGGAGATATATGTTTAAATCTCAGTCGAGTGTAGTGAGGTTTTTTTCTAAAATGGGTTTACACCCTTCCTCCACGCAAACGCGGGTACACTTCCTCTAAATATAACATTCCCAACCCCTAAAACTATCAGCGAAATTAATACGTAAGTGTAGAACCCGAACCGGTGGCTAGACGCGATACTAAATAAAAATAATAATATACGTTATACTACAGAAGATATCTCTTTTCATTGTTCGATGAGTTACGAAGTTGGGAAATTTTGAATATTAGGGATCGACAGTTTGGAAAATTTAAAATTTGTCTGAGAAAGTCCACAGGAAAGAGCTCTCATAATCGACAGCATTGTGGTAAAGAGTAATTCTAGAATTTATAACACAAGATCCCAACTTTCCACAACATTCCCCAACTTTCAATCTTTTCCCCCAACATTGAGGGGGCCGAGGGGCGACGCCCGCGTACCACCCCGGCGTGGCGTCCCTGCCGTCACCACGTGGACAAAATGCCAGGCTCATTTTGTCTGGGTCGACTATGACGGGGAGATCGGCCGGGTATACTGACGGTGTTTCATTTTTCATAAATTCTGTATCTCTCTCTTCCTAACAGGTAAATGCGTGTACTTTTACTCAAAAATGTACCTTCCTCCTCCCTACGCTGTAGACATGATTAAAGTGCGCTAGGGCTGGAGTAAGGGTTTCATACAACCTTAGGTGAGGATTAACATTTAGGCCCCAATTGTATTAAGAATCAGATAAATAAACCGCGCCCCAAGCATGACGCAAAATATAAGAATAGAGGGCCTAAAATACCGGACAGAAAAAAAAAGAGAAAAAAAATACAAAATAAGTGACGTCCTCCAACTTCATAAATGTATGCAAAAATATTATGTCATTTCCACGTCATTTTCTCTTAATATTTTCCAAAGTTTTTAATTAAATATTAAAGTGATTTGCCGACAAAACGACCCCAAATGTCATAAAACCATAACCGTGATTTTTGTTTAGCTTGTTAGGGTTATATTTTTATCTACTAATTTCGCTAATGGTTTTAGGAAGATTATATTTATAGGAAGTGCACCCGCATTTTGGTGGAGGGCAGGGTTGTTATAATTTCAACTAGCCCAAAAAAATCAACTGGGTTAAAAAATAATTTAAAAACTCCATAAAACCCACTTATATTTTGGATACCAATCAATTGTCTAATTTTTGAAAACGGTTAGTCATTCTATCGAAAACCTTTTGGTTTAAACCCAATAATAATACATTGATTTGTAACAATTTTTGAAATTACAAATTTTATACAATAGACTAAGCTATAAAACATGTTTTAATTGGTTGAACAAAATGATATGATCAACTAGCATTTCACTTGGGATAATATTATTTTAAGCTACCCCTACACTATTAATGTTAGGCCCTGGAAATAATACATTGTCGAAAAAGCAAATGAGATAACAAAAGTTCTTACCTTTTATCTTTAACTGAAGAAAGCAACAAATCAATTCAGCAGCTGGCTCGCCGGTAATTTGATGCATGATCTCCCCTCACCCCTCTTTCTATTCCTTCTACACAGTCTTTTTTTATATCAACCTGCTGGCTTATACAGTATTGTTGTGAAGAATTACATTGTTGCATTATTGTTTTTATTTATTATGGCTCTTATTACTCCTTTCCTTACTATATTAAAATAAAAATATGTTTCTCTGAATCCCGAATAATTAATATATTTGAATTATTGGTTTCATCAAATAACATAGACAATATCTTTAACTAAACCACAAAAATCAATAAAACCTACTATAACCCAACTTTTTTTTAATAACCCGGGTTTTTTCAACCCTGATGGAGGGAAACTGGAAAACTATTTAAGGAAAAATCCTCTTCGGTACATCCAACCGAAATTTTAATCTCTTATCTGTCATCAGCAGTCGAATTTACTGTGAGAGTAGCGCGTTAGAACACGGGGATACCTAAGCTGTTTTGATTTTGTTGTTAAATTAATGTTACTATTATATAAATATTTAAATGTTATTTCTTTATTTAAAAATAATTAATTAGCTTATTTAATTTAAATAATTCTTTACTATTTTTGGTTGTTTTGTTGGAATACACCCCTAGGATCCATGCGCTATAGACGACCGCTTAGTTTGGCCTAATGGACGAGTCGGGCCTGCGTGTAGCCCAGATGGGTAGTAAGATGCGGTGAGGGATAGAAAGTATTTGTATAACTTCACCAAAGAAAATAATAATATCAAATTAAAATCCAATGCGAAATTACAGATGATATTTCAACTTAAAATCCAAAGATAAAATGTTAATATCGTAAAAACAATAAAACCATGATGTGAGGTCTACTTTTCACAGAACTACTAAATATAGTAATAATACTTACCAAGTACAAGATACCGACAAATATGACCCAAGTTCTTTGCTCCATACACCGGCTATTGTTCCAACACTTCATCTCGAGGGGTGTTTTCTTCCAAGAGCGACGACAATGGATGTACAACCAACACCTCCAGCGACGTCCACCGTAGTGATGAAGACTCTGCAGTTATACTTGAGGACAATCCAGTAAAAGTACTCGAGTAATTTGATTCTGTAGGGTAATCGGCTGTACTCGATTCTTCCGGAAATACTCGAGTAGAACTTCTGCGGTCCTTGTTATTGGCTCTTTTCCCTTTAGTTTCAGAACCAAGTGAGAATATACCTTATTGGCTGTAAGATTTACCCTGCTATCTCCATACAAAACATGTGTTACCGTAGAGATCATTTTCTCAAAGAATAGTTTTCGTTGCTACGCGAGAATCTCCCTTAATGGTTCAAATATTTTACATGCAATTTCAATAGAAAATACTCGCAGATACAAAGTGCACAATCGAAAAGCAAGTTGATCACATTTCAGATTATTTAAAAAAAAATAGTTCAAAACTACTTGATTCTTATTAACTTTTTAATCTAACTCACAAAATTAATAAGGAAAATAGTTAAAGTACAGTAGGTTAAAAAAAATCCTTAAGATGTATTAGTTAAGAAATGGATTTAAAGAGATATAAAACATTTTGTGTACTTATATCTGTTTCCCAAATCTGTATTTAATAAAACTAACAAATCTGGTTATGTTGAAGTAGGACCGTTTCTTTTTTCACTTGAAATATTCCCCACTTTAGAAAAAAAAATTGTTCTTAGGGAGAAGATGGAAAACAGCTATGTATTATTAAGACCCCCATTGCAGCCGATAGAGATTGATCGCAAGTCTTCCGACTTAAAACAAGGCTGGCTACGTGATTGATTATTTATAAAACTAAATTTTTGATCAAAAAACCATTAGGTACTAAAATCTTTAATGATGAAAACAGAAACAATTGATAAACTTTAGTATTATACAAGCTACTTATGTAGAAAACAATTTAGTTTACTTTATAAAAACAAAAATATGACAATTCAAGGCTGAAGCTAGGAGGAGGTTTTGGCAGTTTAACTCCCCTCACCCCCTGAGAATTGATAAAAATAATCGCCATATTACGATCCAAACAAAAAAGAAAATACGAGTTTTCCATTTGTCGCCACCATTATAATATTAAATAAAGTTTATTTTAAAAAATCGTTTGTGAAAGTGTTAATTAGTTATGCAACAAAGCTTAGCCAAGACAAACATTGACATATAGGACATAACAAATTTTCAAGAAGTATTTTTTAATATCTGCCCTTAATTACCATAAAAATAAGCTCCATATAACTTCTAGAAGAATTTCATGTCCGTAATTTTTCTTTCCTTACGGCAACCCCTCCTGAAATTTTTAACTGGCTACGATCTTGATTACCATATTTTCTTTTTCTATTAGGAAAAACTACTTAAAACGTATACTTTTGTATCGATTGTACCTTACATGGGGTCATCAACTTAAAACCATAGAAGATAAGAAGGTGGAAGTCACCGACAACAGGTAAGTTATTAGAATCAAATTCCATTGCAAATAGGGCTACCAACCATACTCTTTTAAGAATACGTGTATTTTTTTAGGTGGTAAACCTTGAGTCGAACCACGTAGCTAACGGAACCTCAACATTTCTGCGAGCCATATTTTGCTTCATAAAGTTATATAACTCGATCACAGACAAAGAAATAGATGGTGAACTGGGGGTGGTTATAAATTGGTCGGGGTTTTAGGCCCTTAGCTCTCGACCATTTAATATATATATATATATATTAAAATTACAAAATAAACAATGGCACACACACACATATATATATATGTGTGTGTGTGTGTGTGTGCCATTGTTTATTTTGTAAATTTAATACCATTCTTAAAACTACTAAATTCATTATGATTGTAATAGGCTTGCAAGTGCCCAATATTTATAATATTCAGAGACATTTTATAACATTTTATGTATCATTTTACCAAAATTCCCCTTTAGTTTATTAGAAATCATATTAGCACTATCAATTTACTGAGAGTACTACACTTACAATACATTATTGTTTTCCAATCAGTTAGGCCTATTTTAATAAATAGCCTTCAGCATCTTCAATTTGTTATTCTTTTCTAGGCCTAATTTAATCTCCATATCACTAAATTAGTCAGTTAAAATGTTTAATCATAAGAAAGTGTAGGGGTTTATGTTAATTACAAGTAATCCAAAGCTATAAACAATTATGTTTTAAATTTCAATTCATTAACTTCATTTTTAGGCCTTTAACTTTTAAATCTAGTAGTTTTTCATTATTGTAAAGTCTTTGTTAGAAATCATAGCGTCATCTAAATTTATTACTTTTATCTTTCACTTTTAAGCATCATGCTGTTTTATTTTATCTGTTCCCGGAAGCTGTGAAATGCACGTGTGACTTGCACGTGTGGCTTCACAGTGGAAAAGGGAGATTTGGCGCGAACAGCTAGCCAATCAGCACATCAGATTGTAGCGTCTGTTGTTGATAATACCAACAAGTTGCCGGCTAGCACGCAAGCTAGGAAGACGTATTAAGAGATACTTAACAAATACTCGTTCTTTTAGTGTTGGCTTTAGGGTGTTTAGAGATGGGTGGAAGGGAAGGGGGACCAGTATGTGGCTCAATTAACACATTAACAATGTGTCTATCTTCAAGTACTAATTAACCTTCTTCTTTTCATATGTAATAAAATGTCTATTAACTATTCTCCAAAATAAAACTTCCGAATCAACCTCATCAAATTCAATCTCTTTATTCGACTACTTTCTCCACCCCCCACCTTTATTCATTAACCCCTAGAAGCTCCGCTGAACCCATTGGCTGCCGTGGACAAGATATAAATAAGAAGATGGAGAGGAGGAGGAATTCTATTAGTTAAAGTTTTCCCTAAGTGATTTTCCACTCTTCCTCCACACAAATGTGGGTTCACTTCCTCTAAATGCAATCTTCCCTATTTCTAACCCATTAGCTTAATTAGTACTTAAGAGTATAACCTAAACTGGTAGTGAGACGCGATACTAAAATAATAATAATAATAATAATAATCGTAGTAATATCTATCAAAAGGGAAATTAGCAGATCATATGACTTGACGTATAAATATGTGAAAGTAAAACTAGTGACTCTTCTAGCTATCATATGAAGCTCCTTCTTTTTTCCTTTCTTTTTTTTACTGCAACATTATCGCAAAGTTCCCCTTCCATAACAATTATCATTGTTGTCTCTCTTTGTAAGTATTTATTATGAAAACAAAACACCTGTTGCAAAAACTGACATCAACAGGTTGAAAGGGGAGAATGGAATGCCATGGTCAACAAATATTTATTTTCACGATTAGATTTTTTTTTTTATCTACAACTCTTTGAATAATATCTAATTAATCTTAACATGTATTTGGCTTTAGATAATTTTACATTAGGGAAAGGTATCATTGGATGATAATGATAGTGTTTCAACCTTCTGGCTGTACACAGAACTATATTTCACTGGGGGCTTTGCCCAGGGTCAGCGAAAGGGTTTCAAATGACTCGAGGTGATGCTTAAAATTTGTGCCCCAAGTTCTGGATTCACTAACGGGAACAAATAGTTGCACCGGCGCAAGTTTGAAAGATGTGCCCAAATCCCTATTCATTAAAAGAAGCAGGCGCAATTTGAGATCAATGTTTCGCCTTTTATTTGATACCACCCAATAGTAGGCGCAACTATTAAATCATGATTGTCACTTCAATCAATTTAAATGGAGTCATATTATCGCAATGGCTTGAAATACAATTAGTTAACTGTACTCCAATTAATAATAAATAAACATACGTCTGCCAAGCACAATATTTGTTTCAATCTAGATAGTGGTAACAAAACAATCACCTTTTATTGTTGAATTTTTACTTTCAAGCAACACAATGGCATTTCTTGCATTATTACAAAACAAAACCACGAACTGTGTAATCTTCGTCTTGATCCAAAGAGGTTTGTATTCCTCCAAGTCCAAAGACATCTCGTAACTAAATATGACGGTTAGTATATCTTTAAAATAAATTTTAAAGTTTCTATAAATGTTTTATTAATGGAACTTAGCTTTAAACTAATAATATAAATACATACTAAATAATATACTAATATTGTTTTCGTAAAGCATCCAGAAAGAGGCCGCTTCTAATTTGATTTCTAGTTTATAAGCAAAATGTTTAGAAATCTTTGTATTTGCTGTCATTTTCATTAAAGATTTAAAATAAAGTAGCCTTGACTTTGGAATTAAGTTCTCCACAAGGAGTGGTCGAAAAGAGCGCAATTGGTCACGTTTATGGTGACGTCATCATAATCTTGCCACCAGTTTGCGACTTGTTTAGTGAATTCGGAAATAGTGAAAATAATAAGGCGCATCTTTAGGAGTATCTCGGGTGCAAAGTCACGCCATTTCTAGACTTGCGCCGGAGCAGAATTGCACTTGTTAGTGAACCCAGACCCTGATGTATTCGGCATAAAATAAATAAACTCCACCCACATTTCTCAGCAAGCTTACGATTGGCCAGTAAGTCCTCCTTCCTTGAGAGTATGCAATGTCGTGCGTGCTCTTTCAGATCCTATTATAACAGGCACCGTGGTCTAGGGGTCAGTGCACCTGGCTACAAGCCTAGGAGTCTCGGGATCAATCTCCGGCTGGTATCTTGGGTATTTTCCCCGAAAGAGGAATTAGTTTCCACGTATTCCATACCCTCATAATCACTATCATCATCATCTTATTTCAACAGGTCATGTAAAGAGCTTCCGCGGAAAGGATATATGATAAGCTCAGTCAGGCGTTGCCTGGGAAACTGTTCATTAGTACTGGCTAATATTTCCACTACTGGGTGATAATTGACGTAGCCCGGACACGTAATATTATATACTAGAGATCGGTCTAGGACAACTGGGCGCCGCCAACCAGGCGCGGTCAACTGGGCGCCGCCAACCAGGCGCGGCCAACTGGGCGCGTGCGAACTGGGCGCCAGGACAACTGGGCGCTAAAATAAAACTATTTATTTATTAACTTATGCAATTTTTTAGAATAAAAAATGCACCATTTTTTCAATTAAAATTAAAAAGTGATGGATAAAAACTAAAAATGAACTTTTTTTAATTAATCATATTTTTCAGCGCAACATCATATATTTTTCTTGGAGTATTTTAAAAAATAATCTTAGTAGAGGAAACTTAATTAATTTATATTATAAAGTTAGTGTATTTGATATAGTAAAATTTCTAAAAAAAACTCCACAAAAAATGAAAAATAAGAATTGTGCGCAAAATAAACCACCAAAGAGGAATAATATCTACTATGAACATCTTGTAGCTGGACATGAGCCTACGCCGAAAAAAAGAAAGTATTGAGAAGTCGATGCTAGAATTTTAAAACTAGTTAGGGACTATAATAATAGAGACATTATTTGGTTTTTACGTGGTGTTACGCATAATATTGCAATGCATTAAAAAAGTGATTTTTTTAAAAGAAAAAAGTGCAAAAAAGTAATTTTTTTTAAAAGAAAAAAGTGCAAAAAAGTGATTTTTTTAAAAAGAAAAAAGTGGGGTGTATTTTTTGTTTTTACTCATCACTTTTTAATTAAAAAGAAAAAGAGCATTGCAAAAAAGTGATTTTTTTAAAAAGGAAAAAAGTGGGGTTACTTTTGGCGCCCAGTTGTCCCGGAGCCCAGATGGCAGCGCCCAGTTGTCCGGATTCGACTAGAGATTACTATATTCTCCGTGCCTTGACCTACAGTAGCCCCATGGCTTCTTTGGTTCTGACTGACAGCTCACAGCTGACTTCTGAAGTCAACATTTAAGTACAATACCTAAATTTTGACTGTCAGAAGTGACAGCTGCTAAACACACGGTTTTGCAGATCATATGGTCCTGCGTAGGGATACATAATTTGGTCTGATAACTTTTCAAAGTTTTTAGCTGTCAGCTGTGAGCCGTCAGTCAGCACCAAAGAAGCGATAGGACTACTGTATGTTTGGTGACGCCACAAGAAAAGCAGGCTCGTCGCTCCATGCATGTATATACAGATTCCAACGCAATGGCTTATATCTAAATAAGAAGTAAGCACTAAATCAGTAAAATATTGTGTTTCGAGTCTATTTGATTTCAGGGATGTATTTATTTGTTATGATCCTTGTTTTATATAACTTTCAAACTGGTTTTAGCATTTAAATGTATTTGTTTAATTAGGTGTACTCGATTAAAGTATTAATTTATTTTAAGTTAGTGAAACTTTAATATATGAAGAAATTTTTACTGCGCTACACTCCAAATTATATAAAATATAATTCCTGTTCAGGTTTTACGCATATATGACAATTAATCTAATCTGGTTAAGATGAGGAACGAAACTCTTCTAGAGGTAATCTACCCACATTTGTTGTGAAAGGAGATTGGGAAACTATTTGGTATAAGCCACCCTACCGGGATTCGAACCCCAACATCCCCGTCATCAACAGGTCAGTCTAACACGAGTGGGACGCCTTAAGCCGTTCGGCCACCGAAGTGGGTTTTTGTGAATCGAATGATATGATTTAATACGGAGGTATCATAATTCAAATGGTATCGTCATTTGTAGTTTCCTCCTCCCCTGTATGTTCTCTTACTGAGGGACTGCTCCACCCAGTAACGTTATAAACTCACTTGGTTTCTGATTTTTCCTGGCTTATTCTATCACCTTAATGTCTATACATTGAAGGAAATCCCACGTACACAATAGTAACTAATCACTAACAGACTATTGTTCATGAAATACCGGTGTTTGTTTACGTCTATTGTCTGTGGCTGTTTATGTAAACAATAAGGTGGGGCGGAAGGGAATACGAGGAAATGCGAGTGATTTTGCAGTTTTTAAGGCAAAACATTTTGGTCAAAACAATTCAAATATTGCTCCAGTACAAATAGGTATAGAATTTAATTTTCTTCATATGGTGATATCAACAGTTGTTGAATATCTGTCAAGGGTGTCTTGGAATTTAATGACAACTTTTTCTTTTCTTTTAAAATTTTTTGTCATATAATTCTGCTATGATAATGAAAGATATTAAACAATTATTGTTGGTATCACTATGTGAATAAAATTAAACTCTATATATTTACTGGAGAAATATTGTATTTATTCTAGAGAAAAAACTTTTTTTTTTTGCATAAAAACTGCAAAAAAAAACACTGGTTTTTTTCTCACGTCCCCTACACTCCCACCTAAAATTGCTTAGTTGTTTGTTTGAGTTAATTTGTTTAATTGGTTTATGTCGGTTTTTATTTATTAATTTCTTAAGTACTTTGATGATTTCTAGGAATAAAGTATATTTTATTCCGGAAAATCATAGTAGGCTTTTGGTCGCATAAATTTCGTAGAAAATACAGACATATTATTTGCTGTCAACATTGATAACATTTTTTTTTATTATGATTTCATAGGTATTGCTAATAGCTATCAAACGTGATAGCTATAGATCACATTATGTGTTGTATGAATATATTAACTTTTCTTTAGCATCGCGTCTAATTACCTGTTCAGGTTATACGGATATGTACTGATTATGCTAATGAGTTAGGGACGAAGAAGGCTCATTTTAGAGGAAATCTACCTGCATTTGCGTAGAGGGAGATTGAATAGCCATTTAGGAGTAAGCCCCCCTCCACCCCTCAGTACACTCGACCAGGATTTGAACTCCGATCTCCCCTTCATCGGCAGTCTCATCTCACGAAAGTGACGCCTTAGATCATGCGGTCATTGAGGTGGGCTATATAAACATTGTTTCAGTAAATTTGTTAATATAGAATAAAGGCTTCTTTCTTTAAGAATCCGGCTGTGATTACATATTTCATTTAGTGACAATTTTGGCTTAAATTCTTGTAAAAATCCACTCAAATAATTCTACAAGCAAAACAATAAGAACTATTAAAAAAAAGAAAAAAGGAGCGGTTAATGTACGCTTTTTTTTTGTAATATTTACATCACATATTATAAAGGAAAATAATTATTTATTTTTCACTTTTTTTTAGTAAAAATAATTATATACTCAATACTTTTACAAAGAATAGAATTAATTTATAATATTTACTCTATCTACTAATTAACCTAAATCTTAGAGTGTTTATTTTAAAAAGTATTGAATTAAATCTATTGAGTTCGACTGCTGAGGACGGGGAGATCGAGGTTCGAATCTCGGTCGGGTAAACTGGGG
>CABFVX010000198.1:50863-66505 GCA_902151425.1 Timema shepardi | reverse complement strand
ATGTTTCCCCCCCCCCCCCCATCTGCGTCCGGGTCTTCCCAACGGTCTCGTCACATTTTGTATGCCAGTTAATACTCTGAACACGTTTCTAAATTCTCCCAATAAAATTGCATGTCCTGCACACCATAATCAACGAGACTTGACTACCCCAAAAATGTATTGTGATGAGTACATGATATGTAACTCATCATTATGTAACCTCCCCCACCCTCTGGTAAACTCATCCCTTTTTTGGAACAAATATCTTCCCAAGCACCTTGTTTTCGAAAACCCTAAATTTCTTTTCTTCGTGTAAGGTAAGAGACCATGTTTCACACCCTAGTACTTTAATAAAGGAAAAAGAAAATGAAATTAAAACCTATTTTTATTATGTTTATTGTTAGCAGTATTAATATTGGTAGTAAAATAGGTTATAAACTTAATACAAAGGTCTCGATTCCCATTGACGGGAAGGTGGAGGATCAAAACACAGCCGGATATAGGGCCTACTGAGGGTTTTCCCCTTGAACGATTTCCATCACTCCTTGCATGCAAATGCAAATATGTTTCCCTTACCTAATCCCTAGCCCAATAATGTAAATATACGTACCGGTAAGTAAAACTTGACGCAAAAAAATAATTAAATAAAGCGCTGCTAACAACTTAATCTATGAAGTGTTTAGAGGAAATTAATTATACACCCACATTTACATGGATAGTGGTTGAGAAAATCACCACCCACGCAAGACTTTACCCTCCCCCTCCCCGTCACCGGCAATCCGAACTATCACGAGTCTGACTCCTTAGACCACGTGAGCACGGACGCGGTCCGCACCCCCCAAGAACTGTGTGCTATATGACAATCCTTCTCACAAAAGTAAGCGATGGAGGCGGCGATGTAGACGATGATGACCCACGGCTCGTTCCCCAACAGATAGAGCCCCCCTGCCACCATGAAGACCAGGAACACGCAGCAGAGAACCGAGTTCACAGCCAGCCATGGCACCACCAGGTTCGACTTCTTCTGCAACACGGCCAACACAACATCGACCTAAGACAGCTGATCGAAGACGAGCAAGGCTTTTATTAGTCCTTTTAGTATTTATAGTATCTTCTGTTTTAATAGTCTCTGTTGTCATTTTGTATTTTTAGTCCTTGTAGTATTTATAGTATCTTCTGTTTTAATAGTTTCTGTTGTCTTTTTGTATCTTTTTAATTCTTGTAGTATATTTAGTATCTTCTGTTTTTATAGTCTCTGCTGTCTTTTTGTATTTTTTAGTCCTTGTAGTATATTTAGTATGTTCTGTTTTTATAGTCTCTGTTGTCATTTTGTATTTTTAGTGCTTGTAGTATTTATAGTATCTTCTGTTTTAATAGTCTCTGTAGTCATTTTGTATTTTTCTAGTCCTTGTAGTATATTTAGTATTTTTTTATTTTAATAGTCAATATAGTCATTTTGTATATTTTAGTCACTGCAGTATTTCTAGTGTTTGTAGTCAGAGTCCCTGGTTGAGGTTTTGTGTTCAATCACCGGTGATCACAGATAGTCTGTGAATGCAGTGTGTCTGGAACGGTGCCAACTCAACTACGTGAAGAGCAAGTAGCGGTTCCGGTCTAGAAAAGTGAGATTAACGACTGACTGACCACATTACAATGGTTGGCACTATCTTTTCCAACAGACGGTGGACGCTAGGTATGTCCCGATTGAGGGCTGAATACATAGAGTATTGAAGTAAGCTAAAGTATTTTACTATTTTTGGTCATTTTACTATTTTCGCTCTCACTAAAGTTAAGTTAGAAAGGTCGTAACAGAATGGGTGTACTGTAATGTGTGCTCATATTCGCTTGGAAGGAGATGAGGGTAAACACATTGTGGAAATAACCCTCTCCAGTGGAACCAACCGGAATCAAACCCAGATCTCCCGAGTCAGGAATACGAGGAGACGGAATTTAATCCATGAGAAATGGTTTCAGTTCTGGATTTTAGGGAAATTAGGCAAACATTGGAAGTGTCAGAATGGAGACTGATCCGGATTAATATTTTATAAGTAAAACACTTAATATTTTTTCGATATTGAAAGCGTACAATTTAAGAGTATTATTGACGGATTTGGGGGGGGGTGGGTGCCCCACTTGTACTCCTGCTAGCTACGCCCATGGCCATATATACTACCACAAGGAATCTGGGGGACCTCCTATCAGGGGTATGTGAAGGTAACTTTTTTAATGTCAAGTGAAGTCGAAGAGACGCTTGAAATGTGCGAATAAAAGCCGAAAATGGAGATAAGGTTTTTATTGTTGTCATATAACACTAATTTAAATTTTCAGGCTATCCATTAAGTGCAACCACGTAAATAAAAAACCCAAAATATATCATATTATTGTACCTGAATATATCTGAATTTATCTCTTTAAGGGTAGGTATATGTCATTTAATTACTAGGGGGTGCTAAAGTGAGAGTGTAGAACAGTGCTTTTTCAAAAATAGATCAAGTATTTCCCCAGTATAAACATAGAGTTTAATTTTCTTCGCGTAGTGTCCTTAATAGTTGTAGAATATCTGTTAAAGATGCCCTGGAATTTAATGACAACTTTTTATCTTAATTTAAAAAGTTCCTCATCTAAGGGTGCTACGCTCATAGCATATTAAAGAATCGTTGATACCACCATTTGAAGAAAATTAATATCTGTAACGTCCCTACTCTACTTCTGACAAAACTGTGTAAGGTCACTGGTTTTATCTGGGTGCCCGGTAGCCAACCCTACTACAGCCCTACTGGGGCACCGTAGGGACTTACGTGGTTAGGATGGACCCCGAGTGGTAGGGGTTGGAATGGATGGTTCGTGGGGAGTGAGACTGGCGAGTTAGTCCAATAAGATATATTTATTAATCTAGTCAGATGCTAAACTACTACATGAGTCACCAGGTACAGTAGCCCCATGGCTTCTTTGGTGCTGACTGACAGCTAACAGCTGACTTCTGACGGCTTTGAAAAGTTACCAGACCAAATTATATATCCCTACGCCTAACCTTCAGATCTGCAAAAACATGTGTTTAGCAGTTGTCACTACTGACCGTCAAAATTTAGATATATACTTAAATGTTGACTGTCAGTCAGCAACAAAGAAGCCATGGGCTTACTGTAGATCTCCCGTGACGAGGGAGCAGGCACGATAACGGTCTTGCAACCTTTCTGTAGACCCGTGATCGATCCTACGGCGGCGTGAACCACCAGATGACATTTTATATCGTCATTTCGTAGGACGTGTTAGTTACCGTCACACATGTCCTGAGCATGGCTTCCAACATTCAACAACCGTGTGTTATTCTCACACACAAAACTTGCTGATCTCGAGTTTCAACAGCCAGGAAGGTCCATCGGTCGCACCGTGCTCGCTCGTCAACAGGATGCAAGCTAAATGAGCGATATGCCACTCTCAATAGGATGACAATCCAATGCTATTGACTTCCAAGGAAATGTATAAGCGTGGGTTAACCTCCTGCCAGAATAAGCCTTAAAATGATTATGCTCATACACATCTATGTTTTTACATGAGTAGTATTTGATTTATTTTGGACAAAAATATTTTGCTATAAAAACTGAAAAAACTCTGGCCTTAATTTGCTTTCTCTACACCTAACTTATCTTACTGTTTGGCGATTGTTCTAAAAATGATTACGAATATGTCGAGGTTTTCTTCTTACTTGGAAATGGTTATAAGAAGGGAAGGCTCTTTTGGGTGTCCATTTCGAGACAAGGGAAGATTTGGGCCTCTAGTTTGACTTGTACATTTCTAAGCCCCGCACACACCCTACCTCCTAGTAGTTTTACCTGAATAGCACCCCCTACAAGAGTGATGCTTGCGATCAGCTCCAGACTGAACAAGCATGTTGCTCCGTTAATCAGGAACTGATTCCACAACACTGTGGACAGAAAACAGACACCTGTACCATTCCATCCCCTTTCCTAGACGAGCCTGACATAACCGGCCTTCTAGAATAATTAACACTCACCTCCTTTGAGATTAACTGGAAGGAAGGAACGTTTAAAAATACAAACTTCTTTATTGCGATCAATATTGATTATATATTAATTTGTTAACAGTGACATTTTATAGGTATTGATAATATCCATGAAAAGTAAAAGTCACCGATGAAATGACTTGACGTATTAATCTATTGATATATTTTAGTATGCTATTGACCGGCACCATGGTTCCAATGCATCTGGCTACGAGTCTAGGGGTCCCGTGTTCAATTTATGGCTGGTAACTTAGGTTTTCCCCGAAAGAAGAATTACCCCGACTGTCACCAGGGTTTGGTTAGTTAGGCTTAAATTAGGTTTTAATGTTATTACACCTTTTGTCAATAAAAGGTTGTACTCGTATGTATGCACCTCCTTGTGGGATCAATCAAATTCCAACTCTATTCCGTTCACGATAGGTTTTTACCTGGATGACAGTTCGAAAATCATATGTTTAGGTTTTGGGTTGCCAACACTTGTAAAAGGTCACAGTTTTGTTATAAATGTAAATATCTTTAATTAGCTATTATACATTACATTTAAAATAACGTAAACTTAAGTTTTCTCATACTATTTCATTTTTTTAAATAATTTCTTTTTATCCAACTCGAAACAATATTTTAAACATAATTAAAAGTACTTATTCTTCGTTTTGGAACGTTACTGAATTTGTTTAATATAGTGCATACATCAATACCTTTTAATACAGGCATCGTATTTACTTGGAAAAGAGAAAATTGTTGTCATTTTTTTTACATACAATACATGATTTTATGATTATTTTATCGTATTTTGAAATATTTAACTGAATAAAATATTTTCATCAACTGCGTGTCTGCATCATTGTAAAATACTTGTTTACCGTTATGTTCAACCATATGGTTTAGATTCGTCAGTCACCATTTTGAAGCTATGTTCATTAGAAGTTTTTGTGAAAGTGGTGTTAATATTTTTTAACGGGAATAAAACTATAAATAAACTTTGTGTCCGACCTCAAATAATTATATAAATAATATTGGCCTAAATTACTGTGGTTAACTATCACATTAATATATTACCAACTGTTTTCATTACAGTCATCCAAAGTAATAGAAGTCAGCTGTTGGCGTAGTGATATATTAGGGATAACTTTTAGTAACATTTCGAGCTGTCATCTAGGTAAACTTAGCTCGTGAATGACTTATACCTATTCCCCCCTTT
The DNA here is from genome assembly GCA_902151425.1 of Timema shepardi. Lineage (NCBI taxonomy): Eukaryota > Metazoa > Arthropoda > Insecta > Phasmatodea > Timematidae > Timema > Timema shepardi. Next base: position 61,301 of record CABFVX010000198.1, on the reverse strand, counting down.
CCTACTCGCTTTGGGGTTAAGAGTCAAAGAACGGTGGTAAATAATTACATACACACGCACACGTATAAATAAATAAAAACAAATATACTTACCATAATATTGATAGTATCTGGAAGCTGATATACTTGTAGATATAACAATAAATATCAAAGATGTGATCTGTTTTTTTAAAAAAAGAAGGAACAATTGATTACACATTTATGAAGATACACTTTCAATCATGTTTAAGTTCACAGGAAGAAACTTTTAGGCAATATGCTTATAATTTTGCGGTCCATATTGATATTATTTTATAAATAATATATTAGTTATCAAAAGGGGTGGATGCAGATCACATGATTTGAAAATTGTTTTGAGTAAATTTTCTCACTGTAAAAAAAAAGTTTATTTCAATTTAAATCCCACTGTTGCTATATAACCCTTTGAAAAAAAAAACATTATTTTGTGGTCAGCATTTATTACTTAGTGCTTCGAGAAAAAGGTTTGAGTCAAGCCCGACACATTATCTCAGTCGGTATCGTGTCTGTCTACTGAGCGAAGGGTCCCGGGTTAGATTTCTGGCATGGCCCAAAAAAGTATCATTGGTGAAATGTGGGTTCCCCCTTTCATAGTGATGAATTAATGGCTGGGTACTGGATTTTGTGTCTATTATAGATACTGATAAAATCAGTCTGATAAGAAATTGCACGTTAAATACCTAAAATATATAAGTATGAGTCAAAAATTGTCCTGAGATTAGTCAATAATTACATTAACCTTGTCGAGAACTATCCTCTGGAATAAGTAGTATAAGTCGCATTATTGGTTAGTGGTCGAGTAAGACTTACTACTTGTCCCAAATGGTAGTTCTGACCAAAGTGAATGTAATTAGCTAGCTATCTTAGGCCAATTTTCGACTTAAACTCTTTTTTCTCTGGCACCAAAGTTATCACATTTTACTATATATCCTTTATTGGTGTTATCTTAAAGGTATTGACAAGATATATTAAAAGTGACAAGCTGAAGATCCTATATATAACCTGGTGCATGAGTATGTGAAAGTAGATCTAGTATTTTTTCCCCTAAATTTAAGAAAAGGCTCTTCCTAGAAAAATTAGACGTTAAATTATCTTATCCAAGAGTAAAAGAAAACTCTAAAGTTAACTTGACCCAAACCGTCATAGTCCCGTACACTTAACAGTGGCGTAACTAGAGGGGGGGCAGTTTGGGCACGTGCTCTAGGTGCCAAATCTGTCAGCAATATTAGCAACAATAAAAGTTTCATTAAAAAAAATACATGTGTATTTTGTTTTTATTATATTGTAACCGCTATTATAAAGAGTTACCATTTTGACTACCACTAAAATGATTCAGCCCAATTTTAAGGAACTGTTTTTAAGGGACGTTCTTTTTTATTTGCTCTGGGTGCCTTAAAATCTAGTTACACTTCTACAGTACAGTTGTTTTAATACCTGCGAAACTACACTTTGAATTATTCCCTGGTTAGTGACCGTAAAAGCAATTATTACTGTGAATACCACACAAAACATTTTTCTCATATTAACTAACAATCAGATTAAAATAAGCACAATAAATGTTAAACTTCTAAGTTAAATATAGAACACTTAATGTAGAAAAATGTGTAAAATAGTATTTCAGATTATTGTTTCAGTTTGAAAAACAATAAAACGTTAATTTAGTTAAAGCTGCAAAAACACACACAAAATTCAAATTCTCCTCACTTACTCCATAAAATACTCCTATGCAAAAGGTTTTCTGTCTCAAATTTTTGCAACACAAGGGTTGTTTGTAACGCATTTGTGACTATTTTTCGCACCGCAGCACAGTGTAAAGGTGATTAATAAGGTCACATTGTCTTGCGACAACTCCTTCCTGTCTGAATCGATTGGTTGCTCATATTATGACGCACCTCACGGACGTGGGTCAGCACTGATGTGGCGATGTATATTGATGTGTCTTTATTTCCGTGCGCACGTGATGACATCTTGTCTGGGAAGCCGGAGTCCGCGGGCCACATACTCCCATCCCACGACTAAACACATAACATAGTCTTATTTTTAAAAAGAGGAGCCTTTCTTGACTGTTACTGGGTCTACTTTCTCGTGGTTGAATGGTCTAAGCCGTCACTCTCGTGTTAGACTGGCCTGTTGATGAGAGGGAGATTGAGGCACGAATACCGGTTGGGTCACCTGAAAGTGTTATTTTCTTAAATGGTTTCACACTCTCCTTTTAAGCAAATTCGGATAGTTTATATCTAAAATACTTCCTTACTAATCCCTGCCCTACTAGAGTAATTACTATATTACGCTGACACGGGGATGAAATAAAAACCTTACGCGTAAGTATACGTCAGGTTATGTGATCTGCAACCATCATGTTTGATAGGTATAGTACAATTTTGAAGGAAATAGAAATAAATCATTATTATTTTACACAAATCTATTTCTATAGAAATTATATTATAAATCAGATACTAATTTTTTTTCTGAATATTCACGCCGAATTTATTTCTTTGTTGGATTCTGCTCTATTATTTTTAAACTACATGGTTTTTTTCCAAATTTAGTTTTTGATCAGGTTTGCTCCTGCATTCTATGGTTGCGGTCCACAGATTCTACCAGAAACTAATCGCCGACAAATGCAGTACGGCGAGCGACAGAACTTTGGCTGGCATGACACTAGTGCCATCTAGTAGCGTCTGGAACTACTACCCTAGACGAGCTAAGCCATCAATGCAAGGATATATATTTATATGATTTTATGAGTCCATTTTTTACGACTTTAATTTGTTTGTTTTGTTTGGATTCTCACGGCATACAGTACCATCAGGAATAATTGTACGCCCCACAGTTTGGGAACCGCTGCTGTAGACTTTTTAATAAGCCCTCACTAACTTGGGCTCATTGCAATAAGCCTAAAAATTATCAGGCTGATAAGTAAATATAATATTATTTTCCAACTAATCTAGCTCATTGTAAATTGAGGGTGCTTTTTACATTAGGCTGGACTTTCCAATTCATCTACGATATATATATATATATATATATACTTATAGTTCGGGACGGTTGGGTTTATAAAAATATATTTCAAATAATTATTTTTATATTTGATATGCCTTCATTTTTGAAATGATAAGTTATTTCGTATCTCAAAGAGGTGCGGAGATACGATAAAAATTGGAAGTTTCCTTAATTATAAATTATCCTCAAAGTTATTTGCATGAGGAATGAGACATTCCATTTTGTTTTAATACTAAACAAAACATACATAGTCATACATAATAACATAAATAATCAAGTTGAGTTTGATATCATCTATTTTTTCTCTTTCCACCCTTAAGTAAAAAATACTACAATTAATTTTAGGGTTGTATAGATTATTTTAAAAAACACTCTGAGAAACCTTTAAAAAAAACCATGTCTCAAATTTGATCCCAATTGGTAAAATAGTTTCGTCTCTAGTCAGAGCTAAAGACTGACATTATTTTTAAAAAAACATTTTTGGATTCAGGGGTTTATGAAACGTCGACATCCATCAAAGTATCGAGTTTGATTTTTTTACAATTACTATTTTTTCTCAACCAGAGAGGTGTCAGAAGGTAAAAAGTAACATTATCTCCTAATATATTAACCTAAAAATTTAACCTCATGCCCAATGACTAAAATGTTATCTATCTTTATTTATTTAACATATATACAATTGTGCCTACATATTAACGTCTCACGCTGTATTCTTTGTCCAAGGTCATTCTTTTTTATTTCTAAATAGCTAGTAAATGCTTTAAAGCGTCTTGATAAAACATTTATGTGGTCCGCAGCTAAATAAAGGTTGGTGACTTCTGCTTTACAAATTATAGCCAAGAAATCATTTAAAATTAATAAAAATTGTTCAAACGGCAGCATAAAGCTACCCTGTATCAACCATGGAATATGTTTTTGATTGTTATTATATGACCGATGATTTTACACATCTATTACCGACTAACCCTTAAAATATGAGCTATATTTTATAAATGACCCTAGCACAGGATTAGCCCTTGATAGCTCAGTGGTAAGATATCGACGTGCTAACTTGGAGGTTCCGGATTTGGTCTCAGATTTCAAAAGGATTTCAAAAAAAGTTAGTTATTTAAGTTCAATAATATAATATAAGTTTGAAGTAATTTCACCAACTTATTAGCGGTTTGGGCTTTTCGAATTTGCCTTGGAATGATTATGCCTCTTGCCTTTCGCATCTCTTCTGCCATCTTTAAACGTTTGTGGGGCAATTTTTTTTAAATCATAAAAATTGTTTTTCCACTCTTGTTACACTTCACACATCCCTAAGGACATTAAATGAAATTACACTCAGCCACACTGAAAAAAACCCTTTCATCAATCATCGTATATGCTACACTACTGTCAAATTGTAAATTTAAATAGAAATGTTATTTGTGTTAATTGTAAATTGTTTATGGCCAGTGTGCATTTACACATGTTACATTAAAGTTTTATCATCCTTATTTATGATTAAATAAGACTTGGAATGATATTTCCATTATCATTAAAATCTTTTGAAATCCATCAACTTTGACACTTCTTATCCATATTGAATAGTGAGCTCCCCTTTGCTATCTCGTATCATATGATCGTAATTGTTAATTTTATTGATCTGCCACGAGTAAAAAGTAGAATGTCTAACAAATGGATGATATCATTTGTACGTTACCTGACTGATTCACTGCAAAACTCGCCTATAACAAAATGAGAATTTCAAGAACCACGTTTCAAAATTTATTTTTTTAATAATGGTATTATTTCACCATATTAGTTGGTGACATTCTTTATACATAGTGTTACAATGAACTTGTGCGTTGTCAGTTTCTAAAATCCAATACAAAAATGAAGCTTTAAATCGATCTTAATCTCTGTTTGTAATCTTGAGCCAGATGCCGTTTGTCGGGGTGAGGAAGAAGGCCTTAGGGAGCAGCACTATTGGAATATCGGTCTTCTCGCATGGGCTGAAATTATATTTGGACAGAAGAGAAACCAGACCCACTTTAATCTGCATCAGCGCAAACCTCATTCCTGGAACATAAAAAAATAAAACAGAGCATGACATGATTTTCCAGTTGGTATTTATATTTTTGTATGTAGCGTGATTTAAACTAATCTAGTTTTCTCTTAATCTTAATAAAATCTATCGCACTTTGCCCTAAAAATGTTACCAGCATGGAATAAAAAAAAAAAATTAAAAACACAACCGTCATTAAGAGGGGGGTGTAGGCTCCACGAGTTAAGGGCAGTATTATTGCAGTTTTTATATCAAAAAATTATTGGTCAAAATAAATCTAATAATTCTCCAGAAGAAACAAAGAGTTTAGTTTCCTTCAGATAGTGATAACAGTTCTTGAATACCTGTCAAGGGTGTCCCGGAATTTAATGACTACTTTTCTCCTCATTTAAAAAGTATCTCATCTAATGTCAAAATGCTAATTACATATATTCAACAGCTGTTGATATCGTCGTGTGAAGAAAGTTAACCGCCATGTTTCTACTGGAGCAATATTTTATTTATTTTATAAAAAAAAAGTGTCGGTATGAAAACTGCAAAAACACTGGCCTTTTATTGCGTCTCCTACACTACCACTTCAAGTGTGTAGCATGAAGTTTATGAAGTACCAGAATTGAGAATTTTGAGCGATCACCGAGAACGCCTGGACTATGTAATGTTATCAATGGACCAGTTTAATAGTCAGACTTGGTACGACTCAAGTGCGGTGTTACACTAAACACAAGATGACCTAAACTCGAATGTAATTGGCCAGTTTCTCATACAGCCCATTCCAATCTGGTCTAGGTACGGTAGCCCTACGACTTCTTTGGTGCTGACTGACAGCTCACGGCTTTGAAAAGTTACCAGACCAAATTATGTATCCCTACATCGAACCATATGACCTACAAAAACATGTATTTAGCAGCTGTAACTTCTGACAGACAATATTTAGGTATGTACCTAAATGTTGACTGTCAGAAATCATCTGTGAGCTGTCAGTCAGCACCAAAGAAGCCACGGGGCTATTGTAGGTGTCGTCTTGTATTTTGTATAACAACGAACTTGTACTCAATCAGACTTCAAAACTGCCCATTGTGTTTTTTTTAATTATTTAGAATCAATTGTTACTGATAAGATATATTTTGTTGACCATTTAAGGTAGGAGTCGCTCCTTGACTTCTTATCATAGTATAAGCTGCGTAGTGGTGGGCTCATTCAAGGTATGCTATTAACATTCAGAGTAAACGAAGGGTACAGTATAGTATCCCTAGTAATGATGCAATTATTTTCTTAATATTCCCGGTTTTATCTTGATGTTAACTTCGATATTCATAGAAATATTAACTACGTTAGTTTATTTGGAGCTTCACTATATTATTATAGTGGGTCTTGTTTCTGTCCATAGTTTGTATCAGCTGTTATTTACTATCAGTGGAGGGATTTCAGTATGTATCTCTTTTTGTTTGCGCTGAATCTCTTGATATATATATATAGTAAACGGGTAGTAAAGCGTGGCGATAAAAAGAACAATATATATATATATATATATATATAGAGAGAGAGAGAGTTTTGTTATTTTTATCACCATGCTTTAATATAAAATAAAATATAAATAATTAATTAATTAAATAATATAATAATAAAATATTTAAAAATAATAGAACTATATATAGTTTTATTATTTTTATCACCACGCTTTAAAATAAAATAAAAATATAAATAATTAATTAATCAAATAATATAATAATAAAATATTTTAAAATAATAAAACTATATATATATAGTTTTATTATTTTTATCACCACGCTTTACTACCCGTTTGGGTTATTGGCTTATGTACTAATTACGCTATTGATTTTAGGGATTAGGAAAGTTATATTTAAAGGAAGTGTACCCGCATTTGCGTGAAGGGAGAGTGGAAAACAATTTTGGAAAAAACCACCCTCACTACACCCAACCGAGATTCCAACCTCGATCTCTCCGTCATCGGCAGTCTAGTCTACTGTGAGAGTAGCGCGTTAGACCACGTGACTACCGAGGCGGATTTACTGTACATACAGGGTGTCCGGAAACTCATAGCCCAAACTGCACACATAGCTTGCTTGAACCAAAAGTAATACAACATCCCTATACACTTACATCCGGCAAACTATGCTAATACCATTAAATTATGTTCAAGGTTTCAGCGTACAGCGCCTGGAGAGCAAAGCTGTTCAAGCATGCGTGTACAGCAAGTTGCCTAGGAGCTAGGCACGCAGCATTGTACATGTAATAATGGCAAGCACTTTCTGTGATGTAGGACCGTAAATGATGGCCCTCAGAACATATTCCCATTTATAGATGGACAGGGTGTTGTTCACTATTAATTGTGGTATGTTCTGCTGCCGTGCTCCGAGATGTCGAGGTGTGTGGTGCCGCGCGCCTGACTCCTATGCAACCTGTTGTACACGAATGCTTAATCAGCTTTGTTCTCCAACAGAAACTTTGAACACAATTTAATTGTTTTAGCATAGTTTGCCGGATGTAAGTGTATTGGGATTTTGTATTGCTTTTTGTTCAAAAAAGCTATATGTGCAGTCTGGGCTATGAGTTTCCAAACACCCTGAATATGCATACATATCCCTATTATATACATATATGCATATATTCATTGATATTTATATACATATATAGTCGAACAATGCTCTTACCACTGAGCTATCCAAGAGTCATCCCGTCTCCAGGAGATATATGCCAAATAATATTATATATATATAACATAAAAGTGAGACATAAAGTGGTTAAGCTTTAAGAATCTACTGATTCAATTATTTGCTACCCGCTTCAGTGGGTGCATGGTCTAAGGAGTCACTCTCGCAATAGACTATACTGCAGATGACAGGGAGATTTGAGTTCGATCCTGGTCGAATGTACTGAAGGTGGTTTTTCCTAAATGGTTTCCCACTCTCTCTCTCTCTCTCTCTCTCTCTCTCTCTCCGCTTGAATTCGGATACACTTGTTTTAAATTCAACTTTCCTCATCCTTAGTCCATTAGGCTAAGTACCCACCTCGGTGGCGTAGGTGACTAACGCGCTTGTCGTGTTGAGCTCAACTGCTGAGGACGGGGAGATCGAGGTTCGAATCTCGGTCGGGTGAACTGGGGTGGTTTTTCCTAAATGGTTTTCCACTCTCCCTCCACGCAAATGCGGGTTCACTTCCTCTAATTCAACCTTCCCAATTCCTAGTCCATTAGAGTAATTACTACTTAAAAGCGTATAGCCCGAACGGGTAGTAAGACGCGGTGCTAAATATTATTATTCTTAGTCCATTAGGATAGTTAGTACATAGGCGTATAGACCGAACGGTTGGTAAGATGTGGTGCTAAAAGAATTTGTCGGTTACAACATGCGGGTGTTGCCCCTTTTCTTTTTCCATCCACATCAAATTATTGATGAAGAAGTTTCTCCCCCAACTTTCAGTGAAAAATAGGTATAAGTAGATGAAACTAGTGCTAAAGCCACGTCGAAGAAACTATAGCTTCAGACGTTTTGGATGTACCTGCGACAGTCATCAGCTGCTCAAACTCAATTCTGAAAACATTACATTTAATTCGTACAAAGCTGCGAAAGTCTTCCAAAGAAAATAATCCATTGAACCCACCCTTCAGGGTGCCCCAAATAAATCCGGCCTCAAACGCATACCACTGACCCCATTCTTCAGGGTACCCCAAATAGATATGGCTTCAAACGCATACCACTGACCCCATTCTTCAGGGTACCCCAAATAGATCTGGCCTCAAACGCATACCACTGAACCCATTCTTCAGGGTGCCCCAAATAAATCAAGCCTCAAAAGCACACCACTGCCTCCATTCTTCAGGGTACCCCAAATAAATCCTGTCTCAAACGCATACCACTGACCCCATTCTTCAGGGTGCCCCAAGTACAACAAGCTCCAGACGCAAACCAGTGAGTGACTTCATTATAAATGATTCCCCAAATAAAACTTGTCCAAAACTCAAACCATTGACACCATTCTACAGAGTGTCCCAAATAAAACCGCTCCCAAACACCAACAGGCAGACACAGGTATAAAACAGACACATGCGGAGTGCGGAGGTTCACTGACTTTGTGCGGTCACTGTTGTACGCATGCGCCGTTAACGACAGCAGAGGGGAACATAAGCGTCGGTGAGCAGAACTATACATAGCGGCTGGTGGCACACATTTCGAACACAAACTTTTAAATTTTGTGCGCTTGGGGCCGATTTTATTCGGGACACTCTGACATGTTAAGTAGGCTTAAACTCTCACCTATACAAATTCTTGGTCCTTCTCCGAAAGGCAGGTAGGTGAAGGGATGTCTGGATTGTTTGGCCTCCTCTGTGAAGCGCTCCGGATCAAATCGTTCAGGATCCGGGTAGTATTTAGGATCGTGTTGTATGGCGTATGCTGGAATGGATAGCTTATCTCCCTTCTTCATTAGGTAGTCTGTCCCTGGGAAAGTGAAGGGTTTGGTGCATTTCCTTTCCAATATAGGAATAGTTGGATACTTCCTCAACGTTTCTGTAAGAACAAAATATTATAGATAATGTTTTACAAAGGAGTTTTTATCTTTGCCCAAACCTCGTAATCAAAATAAAGAATTAATCTTTCTTGTATTAAAAGGCTATAATATAAACCTTTCTAATGATGGTGGAAGATTCCAGAAGCCACTGAGAAATTATCTCATTGGTTGTAAAAATTACTATATGTAATGTGAATGAATTATTATTATTATTATTATTATTATTATTATTAGTAGTAGTAGTAGTAGTAGTAGTAGTAGTAGTAGGTGCTCTGTCTCACGACAGGTCCATTCCTCTCGTCAGAGAACTTAGACCTCCAATGCACCCTGTCCTTTGCCTCCTCCTTCAGCTCCCAGAATTTTCTTCTTCCCTTCAATTATTATCATTATTATTATTATTATTAGCACCGCGTCTTACTACCCGTTCAGGTTATACGCACTTACGCTAATGTGTCATGGTAGGGTGGTTGTGAGATGAAATGGAGGACCTACAGTTTAACGTGGGATCCTAACCACGGTGGAGGCCTGGCATTCCCCACATTCACAAGATGTATTGTCAGAGGTGAAGGGAAGGGTTTGGTAATCATATAAATCTGTGCCGGGACCGAGGATAGAACCCCAGCCGCCGGCACAGAAGTCTGACACCTTACTCCTAGATCTTCTTCCCTTCAAGTCATCTATTATTAGAATATTTGATCATGTCAAATTAATATATTTCTTAGAGTTAATGAGGCATGGCATAGATAGTTGAGTTAATAATTTAAAGTTTTATTCTTTGTAGATTTATGTTTTGGCAAATTTTAATTCTCTACACGTGTGGATGATATATATATATATATATATATATATATATATATGT
>CABFVX010000198.1:18346-36670 GCA_902151425.1 Timema shepardi | reverse complement strand
TGTATGTATGTATGTATGTATGTATGTATGTATGTGTGTATGTATGTATGTATGTATGTATGTATATATGTATGTATGTATGTATGTGTATGTATGTATATATGTATGTATGTATGTATGTATGTGTGTATGTATGTATGTATGTATGTGTATGTATGTATGTATGTATGTATGTATGTGTGTATGTATGTGTGTATGTATGTATGTGTGTATGTATGTATGTATATATTTATGTATGTATGTGTATGTATGTATGTATGTGTATGTATATATGTATGTATGTATGTATATATTTATGTATGTATGTATGTGTATGTATGTATGTATGTGTATGTATATATTTATGTATGTATGTATATGTATGTATGTATGTATGTATGTGTGTATGTATGTATGTATATATTTATGTATGTATGTATGTATGTATGTGTATGTATGTATGTATGTGTATGTATATATTGTATGTATGTATGTATGTATGTATGTATGTATGTATGTATGTATGTATGTATGTATATATTTATGTATGTATGTATGTATGTATGTGTATGTATGTATGTATGTGTATGTATGTATGTATGTGTATGTATATATGTATGTATGTATGTATGTGTATGTATGTATGTATGTGTATGTATGTATATATGTATGCATGTATGTATATATGTATGTATGTATGTATGTATCTGTATGTATGTATGTATGTATGTATGTATGTATGTATGTATGTATGTATGTATGTGTTACTACAGTCTCATTGGCCTTGACAAGACGCACAGTAAAAACCATCTAGATGACCAATCTGTGGGCCTTGACACACGCACAAATAATGGTCTGACCATTATATGAGCTTCATCACCCGAAGCATACGTCATTCACAGCTAATTGAACTTGTTTGTACAAATGTGATCCCACGCTAGAGTGTTAGTAAATTCATAAACGCCTTAAACCAAATAGGCTTATAACTTATAGTGTTACTGAATTAATCGGTCCGCGTTGGGCGCCAATTAAAGTGTTATTGAATTTATCAATACGAGTTGGGCGGTAATTAAAACGTTACGGATCGGCGATGGGCGCTGATTGAAGTGATGCCGTTTAGTAAGTTGATTATTGCCCCGTGATTGAGCGCCAATTATTATGATACGGAATTATTATCAGATATTTTAATTTAATAAATAAGTCCTTTAATGTTGCAAACTATTTATTAAATTTATTTTATCTTCGGCACTGAAGAATTAAGTTTATGTGATACAGCTTAGTTGAACTACAGATTTCAGTTAGTGGCACTGTGAATAACTGCTACTGCTAGATTTATGTTACCGGCACCTAAGATATAATTTGTAGATTTATGTGACCAGCACTGTTAATTTGTATTGGCACTCTCTGTGTGTTCATACGCACAAGCAGCTTATATATGACACACCTATTGCCCCTTGGGCCGCTTGTAAACCAGTTTCAGAACCAACAAATCGAAAGAGTCCTGGCGACAGGTGTTATGAAGGCTAGCTTCCTATTGGTAGAGGGAGGGGGTCTAGCGTCACTTGCTTTTTTTTTTGTTTTAAATAGTGCGAAGTTGACTTTTTGAAGAAAAAATAATAATTTCAAATGGTGCAATCCATGGACATTATTTCTGAAAAGAGCGTGATTCTCTGAAGTATTGAAAGGATATTTTACATACAACACTTTAAAGAAAAATGTTCTTCATTCATGACTTTTTACATATATGAGAGGGGTACAAATCCGTATCGTTACAAACTGTACTAGGCGCAGCTGTCCGGAAGTAGGAGAATAAACAGGCGAGGAGGAAAATATAAATCCCAATACAATCTGTAACGAACCTCTCCTATATACCTATATCTATATACCTTTCGTTTTCCCGGGCATTTAAGTCTTAATTATAAATTCAAATATGTGTGGTATTTAACTTCAGAGTGGAAAATTTCAACTTTTAAGCTATGTTTACAAGTTTGCGGGGAGATCGAGGATCGAATCCCCGTCGAGGTATAATGAGTGTTTTTTTTTACTAAATGGTTTCCCACTCTCCTTTCACACAAATGCTGGTTGGCTACCACTAAAATACTTCCTTCCTCATCCTTACCCCATTAGAGTAATAATATCATTTTACGTGTAACCTTAAATGGTATTAAGTAATCCGCGATGATAGAAAAAATCCTTATCAAAGCTTTAAAACAAATTCCAACTTAATATTTTTTTTATTGTATTTGTATTTCGAATCCGATAGTTTCTCGAATCCCTTAATCTCAAATATATTTTAATATATGAGGATTAGTAAACCAGCACAATAGTATATTAATGTATATTGTAACTCTCATGCTGCAGACATTTTGAAAGATTTATGCAATATTAGTTTCGGTAAGAACGAGGCTGTAGTTTCAAGAATAAACACGCTTGAGTTCTTGATATCAAACAATTTTACCTTTCAAAAATTTATTATACATATATAATATACATATATACATATACAAACTATTATTGCTGGCATATTCTTACAACATTACGGTATAGACACAAAGCTGACAATAAACTCATCTTATCTTTTATGATGGCAACGTAGCGCCAAAAACACAGTTATCATTTTGCTGAGCTCCTGGACTTTAAGTTAATACCGAGCAGAATCTATTTAATCGTAAACAAAATAATCGTGTGGTAGGTAATCCCTTAAGATCCTTTGGGAGAAAGCCATTGCGGTGAACTGTGCCATTTTTTTGGTGTGGTTTTGTTATTCGCCCAACTTACACAAGTCTTATCAAAATTCCTTTTACCATTTGCCTGAAATTGTTATTTGAAGTATTAAACTTCATAAATTGTATTCGAGATTATTTTATTTATATTTTCACCAATCTCGACTCTGTCGAATATCATAGGATTTGAGGAATCTAGGGTTCGAGGGTCCCAATACTAGTTATTTGGCTAGTTTATTTAGGAATATTCAACCATGTATTAAATTTTTACAACAATGATAGTGTTCCAAGCATCTGATTACAGATCCAGAGGTCCCGTGTTCGATCCCCGGCACTTGCAGATTTTTCTGTGAAATAATGGGTCTAAAACGGGATCAAACTAGGTCTCGTGAGGATACATGAGGATCTACTTGAGAATGAAGAAGTAGTGGCTCTGGTATAAGAAACTGAGATTAATGGCCGGAGGTTTAGTCGTGCTGAGCACACAGCATCCTCTGAACGCAAAAGTTTGCACTATCTTCATCAACAGATGATATGGTTTGACTGCGGGCTGATTCCATGTAATTTAATTTCATAATCTTTGAAAATAATCATTTCTTCTTTTTAAATTAAAATACTAAACAACTTTATTTCATGCGTGTTTTCAATTAAAATAAGTAACTGAATTATCTAAACATGTCTAAACCAAAAGGATTTTAGTTTATATGTCTAAAAAAAAATTAAATCACCTATGAAGTGTGTCTGTCAATTCTTTTTATGAATAAATTATTATTATTATTATTATTATTAGTACCGCGTCTTACTACCCGTTCGGGTTATACGCACTTACGCTAATGTGTAATGTTAGGGTGATTGTGGAATCCGAACCACGGTGGAGGCCTGGCATTCCCCACATTAACAAGATGTCTTTTCAGAGGTGAAGGAAGGGTTTGGTAATCAGATAAATCTGTTCCGGGACCGAGGATTGAACCCCGGCCGCCAGCACAGAAGTCTGACACCTTACCCCTAGACCACCAGGGGTCATTATGAATTTAAAAAAACCTATTTTAAGCTTTATTAAGAAGATATTAAAATACTGTTACAGCAATATTCTTGATTTCAATTCAGACATTTATATTTAAAAAGTTAGAACTTTCTTAAAGTCCTTAATTTGTAGATACACCAAAATATTAAATAAGTTTACAGGGCTACAATATATACATTTTATATAATTTACCTTAAGAACCATCTACAATCCTTGATGTGTCACTCACTCTCCATATCATTTAAAGAATGGGTAATATTTATTTCGCCCCATCTATTAAATAATTCAAATAATCAATTATTAATAGAATTATAAAGGTTACACACAATGAACACAAACTTTGAACGAACTTCTTACTAGATATTTGAAGGTAGATTGAAAAGCTTAACAATTTTCTACTCCCCCCTTAACCGCTCCAAGAAAACTGGCCGTCCAACAACCACTTAAATCATCATCATCATCACCATCATCATCATCATCATAGTTTCCTGCCACTGGCTGGATCTGTCTCGAACATGAGCCTCTCCATTTACTTTTGTCCTTCCACCAATTTTCTTCCTCCACGCTGCGCGCCGGACCAATCCACTCCTCTCCATACTCCTCCACACGTCCTTTATCCATCGCTTGGTCTTCCTCTCGGCCTCCTGCTCGCCACCTCCATTTCAAGAATCCTCCTTGGAATCCTCCCCGCTTCCATCCTCTTCACATGTCCATATCACCTCAAAACGTCCCTGAAAATAAATATCTACAATTTGAGCACGCACTCCTCAAAAAAAGGTTCGCCAGCCCTACCTATCTTAGATTGTTTTTATTACCACGTTTTTTCCTGTAGTTAATTGGTAAACCTAATCTGTTTTGTTCTTTAGATTGAAAAAAATTACCCCCGAGCACGGGTATTAAACCCGGGATCTTTGGCTAATTACGTCAATACTCTAAACATTGAGCTATCCGTATGGAAGGCCATTTTTGACTCATATTTTAAGGCAAAGCCTGTGATGGACATGCGGAAATGGTCGGATACAAATGTGCGATCAATTAAGATAACGAGCTATCAGATAACGCAGCCACCTTCAACTCTGTGGCTGGATTTTCGCTGCCAATTGTACAAATATAAATGTACGAGTTAACATATCATGGCGGATAAAATAACTAAGCTATCATATCTATCAATTACGCTTTTAGCCGCATCTGAATATGATTTTTATTTTAAATTGAAAAATGACACCCGGACACGGGAATCGAGCCCGGGACCTTTGGCCTAGTACACCAATGCTCTAACCACTGAGCTAGCTATACACAAATCGTTCCGTGCCCAGGGTCATTCTACAGTATGATTTGGTAGGAATAATAGTAGAAGTTGGTTATCAAAGTTACTGAAACAATTTTAATATATTCATACATCATGTCTTGTTATCTGCAGCTGTCACTTTTGATGGATATTATCAATTCTTATAAAATAACACTAATTTAGTAAAATGTTATCAATGTTGACCGTAAAGAAATATGTTTTTGTTGACAATGTTGGCGTGCTGCGACAACTCACCTTCATTTCTTCCAGAGGTTTTAACAGAAGGTGTTACCTGCTTCGATGGCCGCATGGTTTCAGGCACCACTCTCGCGTTTGACTAGACTGCCGAAGGCGGAGTGAATGGGGATTAGAATCTCGGTAGGGTGTACTGAAGGTGGTTTTCCCAAAATTGTTTTCCACGTAAATTCTGGTACACTTCCTCTAAATTTAACCTTCCTCATCCTTAGCTCCTTAGCGTGGTTAGAATTAGTAAATATTGCATATAAACTGACCAGATAGTAAGACACGATGTTGAAATTTAACTAACTCTTAAGCATAAAGTAATTTATCAATATTTGCAGGAAGAGAGGAAATAATATCATTGGTACGAGAGGAAAAGGGGGAAATTCACACTACACACATTTTCCAAGACAGCTTTAATATCTCGAATCCTGTAAGAATCCCAGCAAATACACACACATATATATATATATATATATATATAATTAAAATATGAATGATAACTTTTTTAAACCATAATCTTAAAGTGCATTAGAAAGAAAGGTGTAATGACTGTCCAACAGATGGCAGAACTAGCTAAATTTTAGTTAAATTTTACCTACTTTCCCCCTGTACCCTTCAAATCCCTTCGTCATCCCAGCTCATAGTTGAGAGAATTATTCTTGAGTTCAGTCATGCCCTAACAACGTTTTACTGGGATATTTTTCACTTCAAACAACACTATGTTTAAACCATAAACGCATTTAACGTTATCCAAATAATACAAATATATAATTACTATTTCCAATGCCTTAATACCGACTTTTAGAGTTTTATAAAGTTATCATTTCATTCTCGTAGCACGGAGATATTTGAAAAAAAAAAATCCTAAAAAAGAAAGTTTTTTGGTTGTTTTTTCACTTTATATTAATTATTCATGTTCAATGTAGTATTGATAACCTTTAGCTTTCACAAAACCTGTGATGTGAACTAGTAGCTTTTAAGGAAACCTTTTGCCTAAAATAAAGGAATATTCCGCATTTTATTTAGAGACAGAAAATGTTACAACTATAAATTTGTGATCATAAGAACTGATAACGTTCCGATAGCGTCTTTTTGTTAATCTCTGTTCGTAACCTTGAGCCAAATTCCATATGTAGGG
Organism: Timema shepardi; assembly: GCA_902151425.1. Taxonomy (NCBI): domain Eukaryota; kingdom Metazoa; phylum Arthropoda; class Insecta; order Phasmatodea; family Timematidae; genus Timema; species Timema shepardi. Next base: position 30,275 of record CABFVX010000198.1, on the reverse strand, counting down.
CCGAGAATGACGGATTTAGGAAGCAGAACTATTGGTATTTCTGTCTTCTCGTATGGGCCGAACTTGTATTTGGACAGAATAGAAACAATACCAACTTTAGTTTGCACCAGATCAAACCTCATTGCTGAAACATTAAAAATTATATATGAATATTTATAATATATAATTTGTAGTAATTTCCAATCAAATGCATCGTAACTGGTGGGTTATCTATGAGGGATACAAGACACTGGTATATGAGCCTGTAATATGGCCATGAATAAGAATAAAGGAGATTTTTTTGCCAGTTTTATCAGACGCCATCTGTTTGTTTGAAAGTTATTACTGGGGGCGGTTGGATAGAAATAGGTACATCAGTGTTTTATTTAATATAATATCCATTATGAAAACATAGTTTCATCCATGAGCAATATCGACAACGCATATTACATCTTTTCCATGATATTTTTTTTACTGTAAATGAAAGAAAACCTTTTAGTTGAACTATTGCACCAATAGGACAACTATTGGTTGGAATTAAGTCTTGAAATAACGTAATATATTAATAAATCCTCCTCAACTGAGCCTTGTGGGGGACAAATAAGAAGACACTTGAATGAGAAAGTAGCGGTTCTGGTCTATAAAACTGAGATTAACGTGCTGACTATATGACACCCTCTATACACAGAAGTCGGCACTTACTTCGCCAATCGATGGCGGCCACTCGGTCTGTATGGCTATATTGCGGACCGATAATTGAGTGTAAATCAAATTGTTTCATAACTTGATGTTCATATCAATCTAAATTAATGTTTCAATAAAACTAGCAATCCAATTCAGTGGCTGAATGGTCTAAGATGTCACAATCATGTCAGACTGGCCTCTGATGACAGGAAGATCGGAGTTCCGAATCCCGGTCAGTTCTAAAGAGAGTGTTTTTTTTAAATTCTAAAATGGTTTCCCACTCTTCTTCCTAGCAGATGTTAGAATATCACCTTTAAAATGCTTCCTTCCCCATCTCTACCCCAATTGGGGTTTAAAAAAAATAACAACTTTTTGAATGGCAGTGCTAAAATTTTCTTCTAAGTTATGATACATCCTAATAAAACCTAGGCCTAATAAAACAATCTTTCAAACAGATCTGGATTAGGTAACAAGCGTGTGTCTTGAAACATATGTAATATTCGTTATCGTGGTTGTAAGGAGGGGGATATTACTCAATGTAGCTGCGCAGTAGCGCAGAGGGGAGGCCATCACCAGAAACAGCTGATTAGGGGAAATGAGTAGAGATGGAATGTTCGAATACTTGATTCTTCAAACCCTTTGACATTCAAAAGATTCGAGATATGCACAAATCCTCAAAAAGTACCTCGAATACAATAACACTTGACATCAAATAACAATTTCAAGCAATTGTTAAAATAAATTATATAGACTTGTGTAGTTGAGAAAGTAACAAAATCCCACACACAAAAAGGACCAAATTATGTTAATTACGTTGTCTACTTGGAGATTTCTAAGTTACAGCATTTTGCGAAGCTAGTTGCATCCTAGATGGACGCACCTAAGCAGTCTAATCACACTTAGACACCGATGTACAAAATAGAAAGAGCGAAGAAAATTAAAAATTTACCCTGAGAGGGCTCCTGTCTATGTGTTGATAACCCTATCCCTCTTCCCCTGACGAGTTTAGACAGTCACTTTCATAGTTGCTCCTTGAAAACATTTACTTGTTATTCTAGATTGACATATGCTTCCACTGATTTTATTAATCCACATCTCGGCAGGAGGACTCCTAAGGGACCTCTTCAATACCAATTTTAATAGCCTACGTTGTAGATGATTTATTAAAATTATGTTTAGAAAAAAACTATTTAAAGATGAAAATATTTTTTTATGACACTGTAGAACTATTTTTATAACTATTTAAGAATTTATAGTTTCTGTAACAACGTTATATATCTTTAAAGCTAGCTGAGTAAAACGTAACATCATGATGATGATTAGGACTTATATAATTAGATATTTGTAGATATGGCCCTGTGATTTAGCACTATTTATTGAGCATTATTTATTAGTTTTTACGGTGGTGACGACGCGAGTATGCCTTACTGGGCTCTTTCCCGCGGTTACTTGATCTGATTATTTTTTGTTAAAATTGTTTTTATGTGATATTACACGCTACACGTTCTGAGTACCGTGTATTGTGTAGATTTATGTTATTATATTGTATTCATACTCACAAGCGGCTCATATAAGACCTACCCCTTGCCTCTTGGACCCCTTGTCACCAGTGTTAAAACTGACCAATGGAAAAACTCCTGGCAACAGATGTTGTGAGGTTGGCTTCCTATTGGGTAGAGGGAGCCAGCACGTCACATGCTTCTTCAAAATACAAAAGTTGGTCTTTACAAAAAAAAGTATTTTTAAAACATAGTGTTTTAATATTATTTCTAAAAGCGCATGCGTGATTCCCCATGGATGAAGTATCAAAGGAAATTTTGTATACAGTTTATTAAAGAAAAATACACTTCACCCATGACATTTTGAATATATGAGAGGGGTCCAAAAGAGTATCATTACACCATTAACATAGGAAATCCTATCTTTATTTGGCGTGACGTCACAGGTAGGCAACGTTCTTAATATAATTAATTTACTTAAAAAAAAGTGTTTTCTTAGTTGTTTATGACGTGATAAAAATATTACAAAACAAAATCGCATTTTTTGGTGGTACCAATCCATCAAAATAAATATGTGAAATTAAATGTTTTAATATATTCACTTCAAAAATAACTGTACATTTTTAAGGATTCGAAGATTCAAATAGAGAGTCAAAAGAAAATTTAAGATTCGGATTCGAGAAATATAAATTCAATCCATCTCTAGAAATAAGTAAAATGCCTCCTTCTCCCTCTGTCCTACCACTAGTTTTTCTTCCTTACTCCCCTCCATTCTTCTCCTCTCACGTCTCAACTCAATTTTGATTTTAATAAAATTGTACATCTAAAATAGCTGGTCAGCCATCACTCAACGTTAGCTTCATGCGGACGATGCCAAAACTTAGTCAACGATTTTCTCTTTTTACTTTCTCTCGACACCTCGGAGCGATTGGAACCATATAAAAAAAATGAACTAGATATTTTGATAGATGTCAAAGTGTCATGACCCCCTGAAAAGCTATGCTGTCTGTCTGTTCGTCTGTTCCTCGTGATAGAGCCGAAACTATTTTACCGATTGGGCTCAAAACTGGTATCTGAGGATTCATAAGGTCCCCCGGTAGTTTACTGAAGGGCGAAAAAAGAAAAACATATCTAATTTTTCGAAATTCGCTGTAACGGTTTTGATTATATTTTTATACACAGACTGTTTATCGTTATAAATAAGATATAAACTCTCATTTTCTTATGAAAATTACTTTTAGGGTACTTTACATCAGGGGAAGTCTCTAATTTTCATCATTTCTCCACAACTACAGTAGCCCCATGGCTTCTTTGGTGCTGACTGACAGCTCACAGCTGACTTCTGACAGTCAACATGTAGGTATATACATAAATTTTGATCGTCAGAACTGACAGGTGCTAAACATATGTTTTTGCAGATCATATGGTTTGGCGTAGGGATAGATAATTTGGTCTGGTAACTTTTCAAAGTTGTCAGTCAGCACCAAAGAAGCCATGGGGCTACTGTATTTGAGATATAAAATAACTTAACATTGTAAAGTTGTAGTAGTATTAAAGATAAAAATCTTTTATTTGAGATATATATTTATAAAACCAATATTTTCTGAGCTATACACACACACACATATATATATATATATATACTTTTTAATTCTAGTATTTGAAAATTAATTTGATTCTTAGGAGTCACTAATTGGAGTACATGTTGTAAGAATAAAACAGTTCGACAGCCAGGATCGTATATAGTCTATGTTTTACTATTATGATAGTAATAATTTCAATTTCAATTTCCTTTATTATAGTGCTGGCCAACAGTCGTAATACCTATAACAGGCCAGCACTGAAAAGTACACACGTACATACCTTGCAATACATATATTTACACAAGAAAAAATGATAGACCAAAAATGGCTAAATAATGTTATATACTGATGAATAGTTACGAGATTAAAAAAGTAGTTAATAACAATAATAATAATAATAAAAAGTAACATTAAAAACAAATAACTAAATAGTAAGCAGTAACATTATGCAAAAATAGATCAGAATATTGTAAGTTTAAATAATATAGGCAGAACCTCTACATGATAAATTATTGATATGGGATATACTTAAATAACTCTCTGAGTTTAGCTTTCCTTTTATGATAAAAGTCGAATTTGACAAATCTAGAATTGGCGCTATGGATACGACCTATAGGGCTCGTCTTATAAGAGCTAGCGAGAAAAAATAATTTAGGATTACGAGAAGCCCGAGAAGGGGTTTGAACGCCTACATGATCAAGGGCGAATTTGCAATAAATATTGTTATTGAAAATATTAAAAACAAAAAGGGCATCACAATAAAGTCAACGCGAGAAGAGTGTTTGGAGCCCTAAGAGGTTTCGAATTGTCATAATCATAATAAATCCGGTTACTAAAGAATTTATCATAGCATGCAGCAACAAATTTTCTTTGAACGTTTTCTAACCTAAGAGAGTCAGTTAAGGTAATGGAAATCCAAGCAACAGTGGCATATTATAACTTATATCTAACCAGGGCGTAATAAAGACATAAAAAAACAGTTAACTTTCTTAAATGATGAAGTAATAAATTTAATAAACCCAAGTAATTTCAATGACTAGGAAATGACACGGTCAACATGATAGTGGAAATAAAGTTGGTTATCCAGGAGGACACCAAGATCATTAATACAAAGTGTACGGACTATGTTATCACTGCCCAATTTATAAGTAAAGAAGAAAGGATTAGTTTTCCTAGTAAAATATATAGATTTGGTCTTAGATTTGTTGATAAGACATTCCATTTTCTAAAGACCATTGTAAAATACCATTTACATCATTTTGTAAATCTATACAATCTGCTATTGATTTGATAGTTTTAAATAATTTTACATCATCAGCAAAGAGTAAATAACTAGACGAGTTCAAATATTTACCAATGTCATCAATAAACACATTAAAGAGAAGAGGACCTAAATTAGAACCCTGAGGTATGCCACAGGGTGCTAAAAATGTATTTGAGGTATGTGAATCAATTTTAATAATGAATGATCTTTCATGCAAATAACTGCTAAACCAATTTACATAAGAGTGAGAGAGTCCAAAATTACCAAGCTTAGAGAGAATAATATTATGCTGACATAAATCAAATGCCTTACTTTGGTCAAAATAAATAGCATCAACCTGACCTTGGGCAGAGACTTGAGGGGCAACATGCCCAAGAAATTCTACTAAATTAGTGACAGTAGATTTATTTTTTATAAAGCCATGTTGATTATCTGAAAGTTTATTTTTAAGGTGGTGGAAAGTATACTCATGTATGATTTTCTCGAATACTTTGGAGAAAGTGTTTAAGAGAGAAATTGGTCTATAATTACAAACATTTGTTCCTACCCCTTTTTTATAGATAGGTATGACAACAGATTGTTTCCATGTAAGAGGAAAAGTTTCATTTGATAGGCTAATGTTAAAAATATAGGCTAACAAAGAGCTGAAAATGCTGGCACAGCCTTTAACAATAAAACTTGGAATTCCATCTGTCCCGGCACATCTAGAAGAACTCAATTTTTTTTATAGCATTAGCAACATCCAAGGGTGTTATGTGGCATGGATACAAGGGCGCACTAATTTCAATAACGGGGCAGGGTAAGACAGGAATAGCTGAATTAAAAACGGAATGAAAGTAGGTCCCAAACTCATTAGCAATTAATAAAGGATCCGCTATAGACTTGCCATTAATTTCTAGGTCGGATGGGAAAACTTTATTCATACGATTATTTTTAACAAATTTCCAAAAATCTTTAGGTTTGCATTTAATACTATTTTCAAAATTAATTTCTACATTTTCATTTCTTGTTAGATATTTTATATCGTGTAAGGTTACATATGACAATAATATGATATACTGAAATATACAAGAAGTTCTGCTACAAATGTTCAATTATCATTAGTTCAAATATAACTTACATCATGTGTACGCTAGACCTGTACAAGAAATAAATACATTTGTACTAGAATAATAGGCAAAAAATAGTTTACTTGAAAATTGGCCTTACAGATTCTACAGCTACTTAAGAAAAATGACCTTTTTTTTATGACTATGCTTGAACCAGCCTTTGTTTCAGGTGAAACAACTGTCAACCACTTTGTTTCTCCTATACACAGTAAGAACTTGACACTGGTTCTGTTTGTGTTATTTTTAGCTCGTTCACCAATTAGAGTACAAATTTGTGCCGAGAGATTTTTCTGTCTTGTGATCTCCTTGTGCAGCAATGAACTTACAAACTCCTGATTCCATAGAGCAGGCATACCCGATTCATGTTTCTGGGCGGCCCGCATACCTATTAATAAACCAACAATGAATGTTGCCCAATTCATCTTTTTGTAAATGCTGTAGGAGTACATAATAGATGATGGCATTTGGAAATTGGTCATTATTTGGAGAAATCTAACAAGTGAGGTTGGTGTATCAAATTTTACTCACCAAATATCGATTTCCAAAAGTGATTAAATTTTTGCCCCAAATATGTGAAATATTTGTCAACACCCAAGAGGTATCATTTACCGACACACGTATGTCATCCATTTTGAACGTGACTTCAATAAGAGATCTAAAACCACTCATACACTTAAGGTAAATATTAAGTTTCAATTATTATTTTTTGTGAAAAAATATAGTATAAGTGTTAAGGATGTTCTATAATCTTAATTTTATTTTTGTTATGATAAGGATTTAAAATTGAGGTGTTTTTTTTCATTTAAGGTGACATTGAACTTTCTGAAATGTGGGTAGCCCCCTCATTATTTTCAATGTTCAATTTGGCTCTTATGGTCAAATGAGTGGGACACACATGCCATTGAGTAAGTGATCTTATTATCCATGCATTGGGGGTTGATAGGTCAAGAATGATGTAGAAAATACACATTGGCCATCTCCGAGAAGCAACCCTTACAGAGTTCTTGAGCTGACTAAGTAAACACCATATTTATAGTGTTATATAACTCTGTTTTGGGGAGCTTTTTCTCATTTGCACGTAACTCAACGCTATGATGGAGTGTGCTCAATAGCAGGACGTTTTTATATTTATTCACCCGGAACACGCTCGATCGGGGCCGGATTTCCCATTAGGCTGACTAGGTATGGGACTAGAACGGCACTATTCAGGGGGCGGCATGGAATGAAGGAAAATATTTCGTTCGATCTAGGAATTACGTTGCTATTCCCACTACACTGCTTCAAAATAAAAAAGTAATCGCAATATAAAGCAGAGATGGGTGGCCAATATTATATTACATTCCTAATAGTATTGTTTGCTGTATTGTAGCACTGTTTAGCACTATAAAAAATGTATATGAATAATATGTCATCATGCGCTTACAGTTCCTTAACTTAGAGCAGTCAAATTTACCGCTCTTTGGTCTTTTAAATATGTTTTGTAAAGCCAGTTTTATTTATTTATTTATTTATGGAAGACGTGATTTATTATTACATGTAAAACCTTATTTTATTAAACGTCACACGAGCACAATATTGTCTTTCAACAATCACAAATATTATGAAACAATAAATTAGTAAAGCAGTCAGAATGACAGTTCCGCACTTTCTAGTGTAAATTGAAGTTTTTTTAATAAGATCTACTTTCCTATTTCATGTACCTAATTATACATTGAATTAGTAATCAAAAATAACTATAAGTTTTTAACTGCGTAGATATTGAGTGTAAAATGTGTTTTATCACTTTTGATTTGCGCAAAACATATAATTGAGAAGGGAACACTTTGAGGTAAAGTTTGTTATTTGTATTTCATTATCTGTTGGTTACTTGAAGCCATATTCCTTCCGTCGGTCTTAGGAAAGGTGACTTTGAATGAAACACGATAGGAATCTCAGTCTTCTCACAGGGGGCAAACCTAAATTGGGAGAGGAGAGCCACCAAGCTCACTTTGGTTTGCATGAGACCAAGCCTCTTACCTGAAAACAAAATGTTGGATTTTAAATAACATCCATCGACAAATTCAACAAAATGATAGATACAAAGTTAAACAGAAGAGTTTCTGAGAGGGTTTATAGCCAAGCACCAAGTTTTGCCAAAAATCAGTCTCCAAGCTTAATCTGTAATTATAAGGGTTCAAAAATAAAAACAAATGAATTATGCATAAGACTTTCCCTTTTGATTTTTTTTTCTGTACACATGAAAACCAGAAATACTTGTTTTTCTGAGTCACTAAAACAAAATCTACTTTTTTAATATATAGTATAAATTAGAAATTAAATTATATATGTCAATGCTTTTCTCTCTGGACAATGGACACACTCAATAGAAAGAAAAAAATCTGAATATTAGTTTCGAGCCTGTCCGAACATTTATAAATTTGAGTGTCTATGATTTGAGTTGATGTATAAAGTATATATTGGACTCTACATCAGTTTGAATCGTTGATACACTAAGTTTTGTATTTTATGAATAGCCGCCTAGAGAGGAGAGCTCGTTCTGAATATGACATAAGGATGACAATATTTGTTTTAAAAACTATTCCAATAAAGATATGTTTACTTAAAACTCAAGTGTATATACAAATTATTGTTAAGATAATAAACTCTCTTAGATTACGGTGGGCAGGATATGCAGCTCGAATGGGAGATTCTAGAAAAGGATATTGCCTTGCAAACCCAATGGGAATAGACCAGTAGGAAGACCTAAATGAAGATTTGAGAATTACATTAGATTGGATCGGAAATAAATAAGGTGTAATGAGGTGGGCTGGATAGGGCTATCTCAAGATAGGGATAGGTGATGCACTTTTGTGAGTGCGGCAATGAACTTTCGAGCTCCTAATGCCATAGATTAGGTTAGTAAGTGTATAAAAATAGTCTACACTCTACAATATAGTAGGTTGTCATTTTAACCCCTCACCAATACAGTTCCTTGGCCCCTCTCCGAACGGAAGGTAACTGAAGCGATGTCTGGATTTTTTCCCCTCCTCTGTGAAACGATCTGGATCGAATCGTTCTGGATCCGGATAGTGGTTTGGATCGCGGTGTATGGCGTACACTGGGATGAAGATATTAGATCCCTTCTCCACGACATGGTTGGTCCCAGGGAACGTGAAGGATTTGGTGCATTGCCTCTCAAGGGACGGAACCGGAGGATATTTCCTCATCGTTTCTGTGAAAAAAAAATAGATAAGGATTGTGTCATCCAACAAAATCCATGTCTTTATCAAACATTAGTTCGAAAGATTTTAAAAATTAAAATAAAAACATTATGTACTTTAGGCATTTGTCACTTATAGTTTCTTTAAACACAGTGTTTTAAATTAGACGTTTTATTGAAGATGTATTGATTGATAGCTAAATAATTATTTATAGTCATCAAGCCATATATATGGAGTTTAAGAGATAGTAGGAAAGTGTAGGCCACGAGAATGAAGTTTGTGAGGAGCATGCTAGCTGTCACGAGGAGAAACAGGACTAAGAATCAAGTTGACTGGAAAAGAGTGGGGGTACAGACACTACATTAGCTAGTAGAGGGGAAAATACTGAAATTGTATGGGTTTGTAATGAGAATACAAATGGAGAGAACACCAAAGAGAATGATGGAGATGAAATATGTAGGGAAAATACCGCAAGGGAGGCCAAGAAAGAGATGGGAAGAAAAAATAACAAAAAGCTTGTAAGTTAGAGAAGAAGAATGGAAGCACTTAAGGGAGTAAGAATGGTGAGATGATAATGAAAGATTGAGGCATTGTACTAAACTGAACCGGCCACAAGCTGGGAAAATTGACGATGATGGTGATGAATCCAGAGATACCCCAAATTTGAGGTATAGGCGCAAAAGAACCTACCGTCCAAAACTCTATCAAGATAGCTCATCTTCTGGATGGCTTCGTACGTTATGGATCCATTGTGCTCCTCCAGAACTATTCCCACCTCCTGGAGGACTCTATCCTGGATATCCGGATTCAATGCCAGCTCGTACATACAGAAACTAACAGTGGTGGAGGATTCTTCAACCCCAGCAATTAATATCATAAGACACTGGGCTGCCAGAAGACCATCTGTCATATCTGCAACAACAATGACACTGAAATCATATCATGTTATCTTGAGAAATAATAGTAAAAATGTATTAAATAGGGATGAGAAGGTCGGAAGGAAATACGGGCATTTGACCTCCCTCTGAAGACTTTACATTATTTTATTATTATTATTATTATTATTATTATTATTATTATTATTATTATTATTAACCATTATCTTAACTGACTCTCTTAGGTTAGAAAACATTCAAAGAAAATTTGTTGCTGCATGCTATGATAAATTCTTTAGTAACCGGATTTATTATGATTATGACAATTCGAAACCTCTTAGGGCTTCTAACACTCTTCTCGCATTGACTTTATTGTGATGCCCTATTTGTTTTTAATATTTTTAATAACAATATTTATTGCAAATTTGCCCTTGATCATGTAGGCGTTCAAACCCCTTCTCGGGCTTCTCGTAATCCTAAATTATTTTTTCTCGATAGCTCTTATAAGACGAGCCCTATAGGTCTTTGTATCAATAGTGCCAATTCTAGATTTGTCAAATTTGACTTTTATCATAAAAGGAAAGCTAAACTCAGAGAGTTATTTAAGGATGTCCCATATCAATAATTTATCATCTAGAGGTTCTGCCTATATTATTTAAAACTTACAATATTCTGATCTATTTTTTGCATAATGTTACTGCTTACTATTTAGTTATTTGTTTTTTAATGTTACTTTTTATTCTTATTATTATTAACTACTTTTTATCTCATAACTATTCATCAGTATATAACATTATTTAGCCATTTTTGGTCTATCATTTTTTCTTGTGTAAATATATGTATTATAAGGTATGTACGTGTGTACTTTTCAGTGCTGGCCTGTTATAGGTATTACGACTGTTGGCCAATACTATAATAAAGGAAATTGAAATTGAATTGAAATTATTAGCACCGCATCTTACTACCCGTTCGGGTTATACGCACTTACGCTAATGTGTAATGGTTAGGGTGATTGTGAGATGAAATGGAGGACCTATAGTTTAACGTGGAATCCGAACCACGGTGGAGGCCTGGCATTCCCCACATTCACTACATTATTTTAATAAAAGCTTAAAACATATGAAGTAGAACTAACAAAATTAATATTGTTGGATCACATAAGTCTAGCACCAATAGAATAAGCAATACAAAAAGTGGCGCAGAGGATTTTTTTTTCTTTCAAAAATGGGGCCATTAACTAATCTTTAAAAAATATGTTTGTGGCTAGATTTAAGAGAAGAATAATTGGTAAAAATGTAATTTAAATACAAAATAGTCAGGTTGAATTTTATTTATTTTTTGCTGATTTGACGTGAAATGACCCTTTCACACATTAAAAGTGCCCCTAATACAGTCCAATCTGAAAAAAATAATCATATCTTCAATATAAAGTAGCCCCCTCAATCCACAAGTTAATTTCTTGGCCCTCCACTGATTGTATGCATCAGTATAGCCGAGCAACCAAATTTACATCAGGAATAAACATTCACAATATTCTAATAGAATCATATATCCTAACAAAAGAGTTTGGTAAGTTCCTTTAGTAAATTACATTTTATTAATAGTACACTCCGTTAAACATGAAAGGTTGCAAGCTTGCCTTTACGTATTTCGCTAAAGTGCCGCTTTGACACTTTGTTTACTAGTGAGGGGCCAACTTCACGGTAACCTCCCCCCCCCCCCCCCCCCCCCCCCCC
>CABFVX010000198.1:0-14618 GCA_902151425.1 Timema shepardi | reverse complement strand
TATAGGTGTATAAGAGACCTGCTATGGAGAAGAGTGTCCTTGAAGTGTAAGGAAGTGTTGTACAGTGAGTGTACTTTGTACCCATTGGCACACATGAAACAGAAACATGGACAGTGGATGTAATAGAAATTAATAAAGAGGATGTCATGAGAATGAAGTTTGTAAGAAGCATGGCAGCTGTCACGAGGAAAAACAGTAAAAGGAATGAAGTTATACAGGAAGGAGTGGGAGTTATGGAGTACATGAGATAGTAGAGGAAGCAAGACTGAAATGATTTGGTCATGTAATGAGGGTGGGAAAGGAGAGAATACCAAATAGAATAATATAAATAAAGTATGTAGAAAAAATACTATAAACGAGACCAAGAGAGGGGAGGAGAAGTTATCAGAAAATGTGCAAGGGAGAAGAATGGAAGCGAGCAAATTAAGAAGAATTGTGAAAAGATAAAGGAGGATGGAGGCATTTTACTAAACTGACCCGGATACAGGATGGAAATAGATTATAATTATACTGATAACTCAAAAATTGATCTCTTTGTTCTTTATTGCGTAATAGACACTACAAATAAACAAAATAGCAATTGTAAGTGGCGTCAAGCCTTTAAAAAGATCTAAACCGAATTTTGTGAGCCATATTTAATGACTTTTCTTTATGACTTATTATTCATGACAAAAATAAATAGGAAGAAATAATGTTCATCCCCATCCTTGAAGTGGACTGGATAGGACTAGATCGAGATAGGGGTAGGGTGTAATAAGGTGGACTGGATAAAACTTTCGAGATCCTAATGCCATAGAGAAAGTACAGTACGTAGATAAGTTGAAGTTAGGTTCAATAACACTGGGAGTGCGCAGCTTTAAGCACGTATATACAACAAGTTACGTATCATTAGGACATAAGTTCCCGGCCACGAGCAACGTTGCCAAAGTGTGAGCTTGAGTCAAATTGAACCGACGGAAACTGCTGTGGGGAGAGAGTTTTGAACACCTGGTGTGATGTTGTCGCCTAGTGATGTGCAACTTGTTGTACACGTACGCACTTATGGCTGCGTGCTTACGGCGTCTTTGAGCCTAACTTAAACTTTCATTTAGTAGTAGTGGAATATGACTTTTCCGGACTATTTTTTCTAGGATTTTCTGTTTATTTATGGCTACAGATACTGTGGTTTAGGTTTGGATAGAGAGAAAAAAAACACCATGTCTAACATTCACTGATGCATCTAGGGAAAGCACTATATACTTAACTATCAAACATTTTAAATCCCTTATTATTTATAAAATATGAAAACTCACTTTTCTCTCAGTTTCACGAGTTTACAAAATATATCACGTGATAGTTCTCGTTGAAATTGTGTGTTAAAGCCGATTATTATATGAGGGATGCATTAACAGTCATGGATAATGTCTGCAACGTTTGAAATTGTTAACTTGTTCACGTGTTGTTGTTTTTTAACGATTATAGCTTTTGGAATATTTGAAGTAAAACGTGAAAGTTTTTTGTTAGATCTTTTTTTCTTTTGGTTCCACATGATTATATTATGTGAAAGAAAAAAAGATAGTTCAAATTTTTTATTTTTAAAAAAATCTACGAGCTAACAGCAATATCTATAATATGTGGTGGCTTTTTGAAGTTTCAGAATGTGAAGCTGGATTTACTCATCGCCCGTCCGTTCTTGAAGATATTATTATTATCACCGCGTCTTACTACCCGTTCGGGTTATACGCACTTACGCTAATGTGTAATGGTAGGGTGATTGTGAGATGAAATGGAGGACCTACAATTTAACGTGGAATCCGAACCATGGTGGAGGCCTGGCATTCCCCACATTCACTAGATGTCTTGTCAGAGGTGAAGGAAGTGTTTGGCGATCAGATAAATCTGTGCCGGGACCGAGGATTGAACCCCGGACCACCAGGTCACTCGTTCTTAAATAGTACAGCGCTATTAGACAGCAGTGAAGACTTATTTTAAATATTTTAAAATAAAATAGTTCATGTGCAACAAAAATGTATTATACCAAATAATAAGCTTTCGGGTGAAGAAACCAACTACCCGCAACGGTGATCGGTCTATCTAAGGCGGTATAATCTCATTACACTTGGTCACCGCTAGTTATCAGGTACAGGTTCGAATCCTGGGTGAATTCAGTGGTATGAATCAAAAACCTTACCGCAGTCAGTAGCGCGTGTAACAATTAGCTTGGGATACGGGGTTCAATTCCTGGAATGATCGAAGATTTATTATTGGTAAATTTCCGGATGAGGAATTGAATGTCGTGTTGTTCTTAGTAAATGGCTAGTTTGTAAGTCGTATATTAATATAATCAACGTTTTCGAAAACTGCACATAAGATTCACCTGATTAAAAAAAGTATTTCTGGAGTTGGTTTTATCAGTGATTCTTTCATAGTTATTGTACTGGCGAATACCAGTGCACCTATAGGTCTACTTATCAACTTCCCTCATCCTTAAGAAATAGTTTTTTTAAAATCTAGTCTATGTTGCTTATAGCCAAAACACTGGTAACAGACGTAACACTACGTGTAACTATAAATATAGCCCTAATGAATCATCCCTATTGATAACAGTCGAAAATGTGAACTAATGTCGTCTTGGAAAGGAAAAACAAAGCTGTTTGAAACGCAACTTAGGGTGCGTGCATGCCTAGGAGCGCGCACATCGCTCGTATCCTATCTTTGCACATCGCTCATCACTCCTATATTTGCACATCGCTCATCACTCCTATCTTTGCACAACACAAGGCTCAACCTAGCCCGCCACATTAAAAGTTATATAGCATGCCTAATTTTAGAGCACAAATATTCATTTTCGGGCACATATGAGCACAAACGGAGCACAATGGATTGACTTAAATAAATTTTGTTATGTTGTGTTTTTCAATATGTGGTGGGCTAGCTTGAGCTCAAGTTGGCCCGCCACATTAAATATTTTTTAAATTGGCCAGTTTCACAGCACAAATGTTCATGTTCGGGCACATATGAGCACAAACGATTAGACAAAAAAAAATCAGCAATGTGGCGGGCCAACTTGAGTCACGTGTTTGTTTCTTGTTTCTGGTCAGAGTGAAGTTCGGAGAGGGAGGTGTTCTATATGCACGCTCCCTAAGAAGCCTGTCTACCTGCTATTAGTGTTGTGTTTTGGTCATTATTTTAGTGATAATTCTCATGGTGCTTCCTTAGATCACACAGTAGCGTGTCTGCCTACTGAGCAGTGTTGCCAACCCTACTGAATTTTAACTTTTCTACTGATCTACTGATTAATTTAAATAAAATTAACAAATCTACTGATAGGTTAGTATGTTGTCAACTTCACTCATTGGCTCTTTGAAATGTTGCGTTGGGTGGGAAAGCAGGGGGAGGGGAAAGCTTCTACGCAGCTTTGAAGCTTGACAACTTTCAAAAAAAAACTTTTACTATAATAACTGTAAGCTTAGCCCTCCTCTAAGAATTTGGCTGTCACAGTGAATAGACAGGAAGGCGCTACTACACTAGTCTGAAGAAATCCACTCACTTTAAAACACATAATTTGTAACAGCTTATTTTCTCTAGCTAGTGTAGCACGTACTTCCAAACACTCAAAAGCATGAAGCATTGGTCATAGACCAGATTTTTTTTTATTGTAATTTATTTTAGGTACAGTATTTTACGTGGACTTTTCGAACCTACCGATTATATCAGCTCACGATAATTTCTATGAGCGAGAGTAAAAAGACCTGCTAATTTTGCCAGGAAAGATATTTTCACATACCCACAAGGTTCTTTTACATACAACAATCAACACGGGGCCGGATGCTAAGGAAGGTGTGCTACGGATTGTTATCGCTCAAGAAAGATTCGTTGATTCCGGTTGGGTTTGAACCCACTAACATCGGATCCTGAGGCGAGAACATTACCCCAAGACCACTGAGGTCGACAACAAAGGGAAAAAAATGTTAGTTAAAGGGAGGAGGAATAAAATAGGTGAGTAATATCACCTACGTTCAATAAAATAATTAATAATGATCATGTATCACCACTTTCAAGTACATATACTGAAATCTAGTGAATTTTTGAGGCTATTGCTACTGATTTTTAGGGTACTAGGGTTGGCAACACTGCTACTGAGTTAAGGGTCCCAAGTTCAATTCCCGCTATAGTCGAACAACTTATCTTTGGCTAAATGTGGGTTTACCCTTTTACAGTGATAAATTAACGATATAAGGCATATAAAGATACAACAAACCGGCAGTGGAAAAAAATGTGCTTTGAATAAAAAACTGACCCAGGTCATAGGCTAGAAACAGTAATGGATGTATATATAACATAATGTTTGATGATGTAAATTGTTATCGAACGAAAAGATAAGATATAAACGACTTGCTATATTGTTATCAATACAATTATGTATAGATTAGTTAACTAATTGTTTAATGGGCATATAATTATAGCCGCATGGTTAGAGTAGGGGAAAACAATTTGTTTTAACTGATTTGTGAATACTGAATACCATTTTCAGTTCAATATGCCATAATTCAAACCCTAACCTACTCATCGCTCGTGATTTTGTTCAGTGTATATTTAAAGAGAGTTTGATATAATAATAATAATAATAATACAAATAATAAACTATTATTGAAATAAACCAAACCTCTAATTTGTAGCCTTAAAGTGAAATATACTTTGTATAACTTGATAAGTATTTTAAAACATTATCAATCCGTCTCAAGCAGATAAAATCTGGCAGCTGCGCGCTCCGACCTGTACTGGAATTAAAGGGTAGTAACAGCCTATGCCTACCTCACCCCTAGATTACTTTGAAATTAAAGAAATAATACAAAAAACTACTCATATGTTTTACCTCTATAAAATACTAGAGGGAAAATAGCTAAGTTGGCAACACTCCCCAACCATGTGTTTCCCCTAGACAACAAACATGTATCAACAGCAGTATGTTAACATATCAGTTAAATGAGGTTAAAGTTCAGAGAATATGTGTGACAGGAACTGATATGTCATCTTCTCATGTGGTCATCAAGGTTAGCGCAACAATGGTATGGGGAAGGGAGGGGGAGGTGCATCTCGTACTGTACATTCCTACAGGTTTGCCAATTCTGGGGGGGGGGAGGGGCAGTTTCCAAGACATGTTATGATTTACCAGCAGTTTCAGACAGAAGCACAATATTGACATTCTAAAGGAGTCATTGAATGCGACGTATTTGTTAATGGTACGCGAAGATAATTTAGTAGTAATTTTATTTTTTATTATGTTTTTGAGTTGTTTTTTTGTTTTGTTCCAAGTATATTGAATTGGAACCTATTATATTTAATTTGTTCATTGAAAGGATCTTAGGATTTCCATTAGTTATAGTTACTAATAAGTCATATGTATTTTTTTTAAGTATGAATTTTGTATTCTCATTTATAATTTATGTTTTCCCTCTCTTTTTATCTCATTACTGCAAATAAATTTTAGCTCGGTAATATGTGAAGTTTGTGAAAGTTTTTATTGATATAAATTAGGGATGCATTGATTTTTGTAGTCTTTCATTTTATAAAAAATAATATCTTATGCTTGAATACGTTGTTAAATACAAATAATAAACAAACTTTCTCAGATAAATTATTAGTCTAAAGGACTCACCCGTACAAATGGGGGATAAAATTTTGATTGATTAATTTTTAAAACTAATTAAACTGCTACTTGAGGTAACTCACTAGTACCTGTGATTAAAAGCACTGCCCCTCATTAGAACACTCATCAGTCAGGTAACAACGGAAATACATCCCCATATGTATGATTGATCAAATGGGGACGAGAACATATCACAGGCAAAGTTTCAACAAGCCCTGCTCACCCTGTCAAACTCCACGTCACGCCACTGGTAGTAAGACGGGGTACCAGGTCCGCCCTTAGCTGATGTGGGACTGTGGTAAACTTTATTTCCAGTTACCTGCCTTCACTCCACCTCCCCCACCCCAAACTTTCTCAGAATAAAAAAAATAATAAAGGCATATAGAAAATATTGTTTAATTTTACTACGGTATAATTTTAATTTTCAGCTGTATGAGATCTTAAAAAATGCCCTACAAGATAAATGCATATGTTAATGAATGCTAGAAGCAGTGTTTTTATACATATGAGGGTTTATTTCTACCCAGACTTTGATTTTATTTCATTTCCCAACAGATTTTATCTTTAAAAAAGTTCAAAGAGCAACTGTGCCAAGTTTAAATTAAATCGGTTAATGCGTTCAAAAGCTATGCTGAGACATAGACAAATAGACACATAGAAAAATGCAAATAGGTGGAGTTAAAACCGTTCACTTCACTCTTTGAAAAAATCAAATCACACGATTAAGATATTGTTTTTACATTCTGAAAATGTTTGCTATATTGTCTACACAATTAAAAATTTCCCACCCCAACTTATTTTCCCTTGTCACTTAAGCAAACGCAGAGCCCCCAAAATCATGGGGCCCTGTGCGGCCACACCCTTTGCACATCCCATGAGGGTGGCCATGAATGGTACATACACGGATGACTAAGTACTGGTATTTCCATAAAAGAGACATTTAACTATAATTAGCTTTATAAATACTAATAAAATATAAGTTTCTAATAGATGGGTGACCTGGTGGTTTAGGGGTAAGGTGTCAAGACTTCTGTGCTGGGGGCTCAATCCTCGGCCAGCACTGATTTATCTGATTGACAAACCCTCTGACAAGACGTGTATTAATCACAACTTGTGAATGTGGGGAGTGCCACGCCTCCAACGTGGTTCGGATACCACGTTAAACTGTTGGTCCTCCATTTCATCTCACAATCACCCTACTATTACATATTAGTGCAAGTGCGTATAAACCGAACAGGTAGTAAGACGCGATGCTAATAATAATAATAATAATATTAATAATAATAATAATCTAAAATATTACTCTCGAAAGCTTGCTTACCTTACATAGAGCCAAGTACGAAATAAACTGACGTGACAGCCAAGATGCTCTAAATTATATACTCTGTACACAATTGACCCGTGAAGAGTGCAGCTTGTAGAGTGCAAAGTTGTCCAACAGGAAAAAGGGGAATTCCGACGAGGAGACGGTTGATTCGAGCGCTCAACGATGTGTGGGGAATACAGCAGTGTGACCAACACATTAAAAATTAATAGTTTTCTCTTCGATAGCGAAATATTAGTTACAAAAGTGTTTATTTAAAGAAAAGATAATACTAATACCTTTTGATACGTGACATTATTTATTTAAGTAAATGACTCTGTTTGATGATACAACAACATATTTTTAAAAATTAGACCTTCGCCTTTATTTCCTCATGAGTGTGGCAATCTTGTGTATTCAAATTTCCACAAGGAATTGATTTCCCCTTTGATTAGATATATCAGAGATATTATCACAAGCCACAGATAAGTAGCTAGATTAGTTCCCCATTATTAAAAGTTAATTATATGGAAATATGATAGCGCTATCAGTTATTAGGTGCGTTTATTAGAATACATTTACTTATTCGTGGAATTGTACGACGTTGAACGACGAAAGGTATAAGTCATTCACAGTAGTTTGGGATTTTTTCTTACAGTTGAAACGTTAATAAAAAACAACTTGAGATAGGTCCTTTGAATCTTCGAATCCCTCAAATCCTTAGGAATATTCGAGATTCCAAGTTTCGAAAATATTTCAAATTCCAAATTTGAAACAAATATATATATATATATATATGTTTCAAATTTGGAATTTGAAATATTTATTTATATATATAGTAAAATAACCACCAGCATAAACTATTCCTTACGAGGCACCAAAATAAGTGAGATTTTTTACTTTTTGTTTTTTACTCCCCCACGTTTCGATACCTATTTGGCTATAAGCTATATACTTTTATTAGCTACAGGTAACTATAGTTTAAAAAAACAGATATTATCGGATGCACCCTCCTTCCCCCCCTGGAAAAACTATATTTCTATACTCTTGCTTATTACCCGTCTTCTGTGCAAATGTGGGTACATTTCTTCTTAATTATACCTCCTTAATCCCCTCCCCCATCATCGTAATTAATACAAAACTGTGCAAACTAAAAAATAACTAATTATCGGTGATAAAAACTGTCAGAAAAGGCCACAGTTACTGTGCATTCGTCTGATAAAATTATAGTCGTGTTTTATCAATAGTGACGGTAAACAACTGTCCTTTTCTCTGAATTGTCATCTTACGATGGAACTTTTTTTTTAGCACTAAATTAAGCTAAAGCGTTCAAATATTTTTTTAAAGCTATTCTTTTATTTGGGGTTATTATTGCTTTAGCTATAAAGCAGTTTTGCCAACCTAACGGGTCTCCCCCTTATAGTTTGTTATTTTTAAAACAGAATCTTTCGTTTGATAGATTCGTCCTTGTATATTCTTACCACGCAGCGAAAATAGTTGCGCAAGCTATAGCGTACTGTATATCAACAATAGGAAAGTGTGAGGTTCAGTTCTAGTGCATTAAGGAACAAATTCTGAATTCAAACCGTTTTGCTTAGAAATAATTTGAATGTGAGTCTAAATAAACGTAGACAACATTTTTTCTTATTTATGACAAGTAATTGTTTTACTAACAAGAAAGAGATTAGTGGGTGATTTTTTCCCTCGTGTTTTCAGCCTTAATTTTTTTTTAAATAAACACACTCAAAATAAAATCAAAGCTATTGGATGAAAAAAGCCGTGGGACCAGCAAAAGAAATGGTGAATTATGTAAAAGAATCACGCTTTTATTGGCAATAAAATAAATTCTGTAACTACTACAAAGAGAGCACAGTAAAAACATCTGTAGCAAAAATATATAGTATGACAATAATTGCACTGACTGCATGTATAAGGTACTTAAAATTTGAAAAAGAAGAAACCTCGTGTTAAAATTATGCAAAGTAAAACAAATTGCACAGTTATTTTTTAAATAAGTAGTTTATGGTATGTTGTATTACACCATCGGCAGCTTCGTGCATAACTGAGATACGTGACCTTGGTCAACTCACGCATCAATCAACTCTTGTCAGTATTGTTAAGGTACCTACAGTAGCCCCATGGCTTTTTTGGTGCTGACTGACAGCTGACTTCTGACGACAGTCAACATTTAGGTACAGTAAAAAATTTAGGTATTATACAGTAACCCCATGGCTTCTTTGGTGCTGACTGACAGTTCACAGCTGATAGCTAAAAGCTTTTAAAAGTTATCAGACCAAATTATGTATCCCTACGCTGAACCATATGATCTACAAAAACATGTGTTTAGCAGCTGTCACCTCTGACCGTCAAAATGTAGGTATATACCTAAATGTTGACTGTCATAAGTCAGCTGTGAGCTGTCAGTCAGCACCAAAGAAGCCATGGGGTTACTGTATAATACCTAAATTTTAACCGTCAGAAGTGACAGCTGCTAAACACATGTTTTTTTGCAGATCATATGGTTCGGCGTAGGGATACATAATTTGGTCTGGTAACTTTTCTAAGCGGCCAGCTGTCATCTGTGAGCTGTCAGTCAGCACCATAGAAGCCATGGGGCTACTGTAGAAAAGGCATGTATTAATTTATATCAAAATACATTTTTCATTCATAAAATAAACACTTTTTAATGTATATTTCGTTTTTTACTTTCTCTCGACACCTCGGAGAAAAAGTATTGTGATCGTAAAAAAAAATCAAATTTGAGATTTTGAATAATGTCGACGCTTCGTGACCCCCTGAAACAAAAAAAGTGGTTTTCACAATGCCGTCTGTCTGTCTGTTCGTACCTCGGGTTAGAAGAGAAACTATTTTATTGAATGGATTAAGACTTGGTATCTGGGGTTTTCATAAGGTGCCTCCCCCTCCCCCGAAGCATTTTTGGAATTATACCTAATCTAAATTTAAAGATATTTTATTGAAGGGCAAAAAGAGAGAAAAAATAAAGATTTTCTCCAAATTCGTTCTAATTATTTTGATTAAATTTTATATCTAAACACTGTTTATCGTTATAAAAAAGATAAAGATTCTCATTTTCTCATGAAAATGAATTTGCGGGTACTTTACACCAGGGAAATTTTCCAAATTTTTGTAATTTCTCCAAAACTATTTGAAATACGATATAACTTATTATTGTAAAGTAGTAGTGATTTACTATTGAAGATAAAGATATTTTATTTGAAACATGCAGTATTTTTTATAAAACTAATAACTTCTGAGCTATAAACAAAAAATTATATATATATATATATATATATATACACTCTTAATTCAGGTCTTTAAAGATGAATTTGATTCTTATGCTCTTTGGTGGACAAAGATATTTCTCTTTTCTCAATTTTTCTGTAACAGTGTTCCTAGCTACTAATGTCATAGAGTAAGCAACAATATATATTATTTCATCTAGCCTATGATCTTTGTTGTAGTGTTTCTACAACAATGTAATGTCTTATCATTTCGTTTCGCAAATCTTACGAGTTTTTAGTAAATGCATATTTTAAGATCAACGTGGGATAAAGTCAGTGCGGTGCACCGTACCATTATTTTTGTTGTAATCTATGAGACTTACATTCGAATGGGCCCTATTTCTGTGTGTACTGAGCACATATTATATAAATCTGCTCCTCCGCTTTGTTATTAATTACTTTTTTAACTACAGGATTTAAATTTGTTCGCGTTGGAGATTCTAAGATGTTTCATGCTCATACCAAATTAAATTAGCCTTTAGTTGGAAAACTTTAATTAAAATTTAAGGAATAAAGATTTCCCTGCATTGTATATTGCTGACTGCTTCAAGTTTTCACCTACGACATTTTTCTCAAGTCTGTATATCTCCACTAATTACCTAACTGTGTCGACGGGCCTCTTGATTATTTGTGTATCTTCCGAGCCTTAGATGATTCATCGCATCACGTTCAAGGTCCAGGATAGCGTTGCAGTGGAATAATAAAAAATAACTAAAGTGTTGCCAACGTAAAATTTAAAAGTAGCTATGTTGTTTTCAAATGTTGTAGCTTAATTAATTTCTAAATTGACAACTGGAGGTAGGACTTTAATTAACTATTTTGTTTAAAACATTTTTAATGTGATTGTAAATATAGCATAAATCATATATTAATAGAGACCTTAACTTTTTACGGCCGCAAAAATTGCGATTTTTTTTTAAATGCGTTTAAAGGGTGGTTTTAAGTTAAAAACGACATTTTTCAACTTTGGAATCGGTTTTTTTTATCGTTTTTTATGTCGAGAATTTTAAGGAAATTTGATGTTTACTGGTTTTATCGCAAATTTCAACATATTTCACATTTAATTCGCAGATTTCAAGCTGAAAATTTAAAAAAAAACTAAGTTTGTAAAAAATATTGACTCCGAAGACACTTTTCTGTTCAAATTTCAAACCATTAATGAGAATTTAATTTCTCCTATAGAATGGTATTTTTCTTTTTTCAAATAATAATTCTTTACAGTTAATGGTGAATATTTAAATATATATTTTAATTGTTATAATTTACTCATACTGCATTCACTATATATTAGGTAAAACATTTTTTTTTCCAGGTTAAATAATATATTAGAACTCGTGAAATTAAGATATTAATAAATATGAACAAGTTAAACTGGAACACTTTTGGACTGTCAGAAGCTGGTAGATATACACTCTTGTCACGCCTACTAATCCTTTTCAGTATTGTATAGTTTTAGTAGACTACTACGCTTCTATGGTTCCCACTTCATTTTAATTGGTAATATTTTTCGATTTGTGACTCTTTAAAAATGTATACACATCAATTAATATTATTATTGACACGTGGAGTAAGTATTAATATGATGCAACTCTGTATTCTTTAGTCTTAATATGATGCAACTCTGTATTCTTTAGTCTTAATATGATGCAACTCTGTATTCTTTAGTCTTAATGTGATGCAACTTTGTATTCTTTAGTCTTAATATGATGCAACTCTGTATTCTTTAGTATTAATATGATGCAACTCTGTATTCTTTAGTCTTAATGTGATGCAACTCTGTATTCTTTAGTCTTAATATGATGCAACTCTGTATTATTTAGTCTTAATATGATGCAACTCTGTATTATTTAGTCTTAATGTGATGCAACTCTGTAATCTTTAGTCTTAATATGATGCAACTCTGTATTCTTTAGTCTTAATATGATGCAACTCTGTATTCTTTAGTCTTAATATGATGCAACTGTATTCTTTAGTCTTAATGTGATGCAACTCTGTATTCTTTAGTCTTAATATGATGCAACTCTGTATTCTTTAGTCTTAATGTGATGTAAATTAATATCTACTCTTAAAGGATATTTATGAGGGAAATGTTGTAAGATCTAAGCACACACACAATATATATATACATTTATTTCCACGCTTTGGCTCACTTTTATTTACCGAAAAGTCCAGGTTTTTATATATTAATGATAATATCTATAACATAGGAAAATGCGAGTATTGGTAACTTTGATAGATTATTAAATAAATTAAATAAGGATAAATAATACTCTTATTAATATAGACAGCATAAATATTGGTAAACTTAATCAATCAATAGTATCTAGCCTTTTTTTTTCAGAACCGCGTCTTACTACCCGTTCAAATTATACGGATATTTACTAATAACTCTAATGGTTTTAGGTATTATGAAGGTTAAATTTAGAGGAAGATTACATGTGTTCACGTTGAGGGAGAGTGGAAAACAATTTTTTTTTGTAAAAATAAAATACTATCAGTACACCCGACCAAGATTTTAACCTTGATCTTCCTGTCATTGACAGTCTAGTCTACTGGTAGAGTAGCACCTTAAACCATGCGGCCACTGAAGCGGGTTTTCCCGTTATTGATAGCATAATATATCAAAAGTGACAACTTGACATTAATACATGAAGAAGATATATATAGTAGCTTTTCTAGCCATAAGATAAAGCTCTTTTTATGTAATTGGCTCTGTAGCTCCGTTTCAAAAACTTACTCAGTAAATGTCACGATATATTAGGCCTACATGAAAAGATGAGAAATGACGATACTGTAGTAGAAAAACAAACCATAAAGCTAAGTCAATGCCATGTGTGAAAATAAAACAAATTAAGTACATGTACATTATATTCCTATCTTGAGCTAGTTCTATACAGTCCACCTCACTACACCCTATCTCTATCAGGTCCATTCTAATGTCACCCTTCCGTGTGTGTCTAGTCTTCCCAATGATCTCTTCTCATTGGGCTTACCAGTCAATACCCTGAACACGGTTCTAAATTATTCCACATAAGACAATATACAAGACTTGATTATCCTAGTAATATCTTGTGATGAGTACAGGGTATGTAACTCGTCATTATGTAGCCTCCTCCACTCCTCAGTAGTCTCATTTCTTTTTGAACCAAATATCTTCCTAAGCGCTTGGCGAGCACCCTAATTTTGTTTTCGTTATGTAAGGTAAGAGTCCACGTTTCACATCCATAGAGAACAACCTGTAAAATAATTGTTTTGTATATTCTGAGTTTGACATTCCTGGTCACGAGGTGAGACGCCAACAACTTACTGACCTAGTAATAGCTTTCATTTCCTGACTGCTTTATTTTCCCGATTGCCAATCGAATATCCTTATTACTTGTTAAAATGATTCCTAAATATTTAAAATCATTAACCCTGTTAAATTATGTTTCACAGTAGTTTATAATTAATATCGTCCCCACAAAGGATTATTATTAATGACTTACACAAAGGGACAGTGGCGCACCCAGAAATATACCTTGGAGGATCAGAGGCATTTAATATATATCGAAGAATTCAAAGCGATTATATAGACTATGTACATTATTTTTTTCCCAACTATGCGTTCAAGGAGCACTTTTAATTTGTTCAACGATATCTATTTTGAAGGTCAAAGCATGAACCTTCTCTTAAAATTTATCGGATGCATTCGATACATCTAAAGTGCATTTTATTATTGTTGTACTTAATTAGGTTTAAGCTTTAAAATAAGTTATTGGCAATCTTGGGGGGTGAGTTAATGCCAAAAATGTCTCTCCTGGGCCTGCCATTACTAAAAGGTGGGATAAGGAAGGCGGTTTAGAGAAAGTGCACCCACAATAGAGTGGAGGGAATGTAAAACACAAGGTGATAATCACAAGGCACCCAGCCGAAATTCTAGCCCTGATATCTCCATCTACAGTAGCCCCATGGCTTCTTTGGTGCTGACTGACAGCTTTGAAACGTTACCAGACCAAATTATGTATACCTACGCCGGACCAAATGATCTGTAAAAACATGTGTTTAGCAGCTTTCACTTCTAACGGTCAAAATTTAGGTATATACCTAAATGTTGACTGTCAGGAGTCAGCTGTGATCTGTCAATCAGCACTAAAGAAGTCATGGGGCTACTGTACGTACGCTAATCAAGTGCAGTGTGAATCTATCACCATTGATTGTTTAGCCACCAATACGGGTTAGTGCTGCTCTAAAACAATAAAACATCTGATTTCCTGTCCCTCCTTATTGCAAACGGAAGCATTTGACACATCCCTCATGACGAAAGCATGGAACTGACAACAAACCAAATCCCATGATGTAATACTCACATTGAAAACATGGAACTGACAACAAACCAAAGCACATG